>JAAZTK010001254.1:0-14763 GCA_036507255.1 Megalothorax incertus
GATTTTGTGTTGAATGTTGAGAATATATAAAAATGTTACCAATTATATTAAATGTGATTAAATATTAATTTTAAATTTTCAGAGGACCATCAATTTTTCACGGAATCGATCCATTTTTAATCGCCATTCATCTTGTAGTGTTCTTCCAACCTATAATAAAAATCATCAGAGCCAAGAATCTTCTAAAGGAGAATAAATCAGTTGAGCATTCGAGAAAGACAAGTAGGCCATATTCCATGAAAAAGCGTCGTTTCTCCTCTTGTTGCAGATTCTGCATTAGGAAGTTTAATTTATATGATACCAAAAGGAAGCACGAGCAAAATTTTCATGGGATTAAAAAGATTTGCCTTAAATGCCACTATACCTTTGCCACAACACAAACACTAGAGCGGCACATTAAAAACATGCACGTCTAATTACCCATTAGGCTTTTTTGTATATTTAAGGTAATTTCCAACAGCTTTTCTTAGTTTCCCCTCCCCAAGATAATTTTTTAATATGCCTAAAAATATAAATTTTGACAGGTGAATTTAGAATTTTGGTCCAGTAGCTCATAACAATCTTGTATTGGAAGTTCCAATACACGAAATTACTTGATTCCAAATTGTGACTTTGTACATAAAATGATACAAAATATATGAAAAATTAGAAACGAAAAATTATAAAAATAGAAAGGGAACTAAATGAAAAATTGTATAAGGAAACCTTATGGGAAATTATGCATGGAAACCTTATGAGAAATTAGGGCTGTAAACCTTGTGAAAAATTAGACAAATATACAATATGCTCAACATTTACTATTATAAATATTGTGTAATCTAATTAATGAAATTAGTCCGAAGTCGAAAAACGCGATGCTAACCAGGCCGTTTACTTGTTAGTTTGTATTGTACCTATTATATCTTTATTATAATTGATTAAATTCATATATCTATATTCCTATTATTTACTCATACTATATATTCATAATTTAATCTAAAAGAAGTAAAATTAATAAAAAAGTTTAAAAATTAACAATTTTGCTAATTTGTATTGAAACTAATTTTTATAATAATAATATTAACATTTTTGCTTAAGTGATTCGTAAAGATTTCGGATATTGATATATGTACAAATCAGAAATTGTGCATCATTTAACATCATATCCTTCAGAATTTCATTTAATACAAAGAAGTCCGTGGCGTCCAATCCTTTTGCGATTTTGAATACAACTTTGAAAGGGAGGTTGTTTTGACGAAACCACAATGATAGACAACGGAAATGAACAGAATAGAGTAATAATACTCGTTTGGTCAAAACAAAACCCATAATTAAACCAATTCCCACAAACCAAAACCAAAAAAATATTACAATTTTTTCGATTAAGATATTGCGAGTAATCAGACAAATGGGTGAGTCGTATATTATTCCTCCAGATGGGCCATACCTTAAAAGATTAAATTAATTATTATTCTAAAATTAAATTTAAATAAAATTTACCAGGTGGGTTTGCAAACACCTTCGGTTGGAAAAAGTTGAAGGAGGTCCTCGTCGTTTTCAAGACCATAAAGCGCCCGAAAACCAAGGTAAAGGAATTCACCATTTAAGAGGTAATTCAATGTTGCCATCTGAAAAATGATGATGACAAATCCAAGGGTTTCAAGAAGATAATAAAAAATGACAAGATAAAGGCGACCCTGTGTAAATAAACTTGTTGAATATTATATACCACTTGAATATAAAATATATTCACATTTTTTTGTAACAGATGCAGAATTATATTCTGAGATACTCCTAACTTTTCTTCATCTGATAGCAAAGATGACTTCAAAAAGGAACTTAACCGCATGATTGGGTAGATTTTTTGCCGTCCATAATTAAGCCAAATCAAATCGGGAATCATAGATGTCATTCCTCCAAGAACAAATATAAAGATCATCTGTAATAAAAAATATGCACAGATTCACAATCCAATAAAAAAAGTTTTATTTGAATCTTTCTAAATTTTAGGAAAATATATTACCCATTGATGCGCTTTATGAATGCGAATTTGGACTCCAGTTTCCGGTCCAAAAAGCCCAGAACACATCGTTTCTAATGCTTCTTTACTGATACCAGTACATACGACAGATAGGGTAAAATTGTTCCACAAAAGAAGGCATGCTGAGGCAAAGAGAAACAAAGAATTGATTTTGGTGGTTAAAAAAAAGCCAAAACCACAGAACGGCTCTTTTTTTAGGAAAAATTTAATTAGTACCAAAATATCTTCAAACATTTTGAATGAGAGTATTTTAATATGATCAGTTTGATTAACTATTAATCTTTTGATGGTCTGGCATTTTCTGGATATGAATCATTTGAATAATTATAATTATTAGGCTATTTTCAAACGTTGTACATTCCAACTTATTATTTCTGATAAAGCATATATTTGTAAACGATTCATTTATAATTTTATTTCATAAATCTGTCCTAAGTATTATTTAATAAATTATACTTGTTCATTTGTAGTATTTTTAAGAATGGACCTCAAGGGTCCATACAAGGAAAGAATGAACCTCAAGGATCCATACAAGGATATTAAATCCCTTAGGTAACATTTTTTTATCAATAATAAGTATAAATTATTTAATTAATAATTTTATAGATTAAATATTATAATTTATGTTTTAGATATGATTCAAAAGTAGATTCAGGACAAATTCCTATACACTCAGATTTATTATCTCCAATCAAGAGAGCAGGAAATTGGGAACAAAAATTAGTAAATGAAACAACGCCCCCGGCACAAAAGATTACTGCTTTCCGGTTTGAAAATGTGGAAACTCGGCCACCAATAGTTCAGGAACCCAAATCGGAGCCAATTATAGAACCTATGGTTAAAATCGTCAATCCAACAATTGAAATTAAACCAGATTTATCAATTGGACCTTCTGGATTTTGTGATTCGACATATGAATACACCCATAAGAAAAAACCACAACCTGAGAAACCATCTGTGACACCACCTGAGGATTTTTACGTCAAAGATATCAATCCACATATTATTCGCAAAAAGGAAATTCCGGTAAATCTTCAGTTTATATTGCCCCAGTAAAAATTTTGTTAGTATGAACTTGAGTTATTATCTAGGGCTAAATAGATTTGCAGTGCATTTGAAGGGCCCCTGGTGGCCTTTACTCTTGGATATCCATTCAACAGAACAAGCTTTGTTTGTTTTGAGAGGTCCGGCTCCCTGTTCAAAGGGGCGGATAAAATTTTTGTAGAACCCTTTTAGTAAATAGCAATAACTGCCTCAAGGGGCCCTCCAAATGCACTGCGAATCTATTTATGTCTATGTAATAACTTAAGCATAATGCCCATTCGATTTTAAAAAATATTCTTTCCAAATTGCATATTTTTATCTTTTAAAACAAAATTTCAAAAATCATTTAATGATCAAATTTATTTATTATCAAAGTACAATATCCGAATTGCAGAGTTGCATATTTTAATGTCATTTTGTAAATAGAAATAAAGTATTTAGACCGGATGAAATTATAGTGGCATCCTCATAAAATCGCAGCAACACATTCCAAGAATATTGACCTAATTTTTTATATCTTGAAGCAACTAACTTTATGCAAAGCAACCCAAGATATTTTTTTAAAATAAAGTATTTGGTATTTCACTAAAAAATATTAAAAAAAATTATGATCCGAAAGATTTTAGATTTATTCATATCGTAATTACATATCGCAATTACTATTGAAAAATTTGACTATATGCCTTTAATATTATTTAAAAATTTATAATTTATAAATGTAAATTTAGGTTTAATGATTTTATTTAATCATATTCCAAAAATTACATTCTATGATCTACAATTTGAATTTAATTTAATCTTTGAATGTTTTTAATTTTTATACTATTAAGGTGGTCAAGATAAAACCAAGATTGGGATACGAAGAATCTTATAAACAAGCCGACATCATAAAAGATCTTGCGGCACACGTCCGTCTGAACATTCCGAACAAAATCAAAGAGGATTTTGGAAAATTTAAACCTTTCTTTAGACCCTACACACCAAATGAATTAACCTCAATACTAACGAAGGATTTATGTCACGAGAAAGTTCACTCCAAACTTCATGGAATCTCGAGACAAGGCATCATAGATGACAACAATTATGACCATGACCACTTCAAACATGAAGACAAAGAAGAAGGATTCCTTTCTTGGATCCCTGGAATATTTTATGAAATGTTTGGCGGTTCACTAAAAAAGGTACGTTTTAAAGTACCGAAATGGATACAAAGATTAATCAATAGAGGGGGGAAAACGCCGGACACAGGAGAGACATCTCCAAATGTAAGCACAAGCTCTGTTACTGATCCACCACAGAACCAAAATCAGATATCCGGTCTTCATTCTCACAGAACAATACCCTCAACAAATGATCAGCTTGCTCAAGATTTACATAATCTAAAATTCTGTTGCAAGAAGAACACGCCAAAAAATAAATGTTTCATTAAAACATTTGTCAATGAGTTTTCAAAATCGCCAATAAGATGCGAGCTAATAAATGAAAATTCCAGGACTTTATGGAGTAGCTTCTTTGATAAGCCGGCACTCAAAAATTTTACAAAATACAATAAATCGAACAACATCCGAGAGCTACAATTAAAGGTTGAGCGCAACCAGCAAATAAGGGACATTTTAAAAAGGATTGAACAACCAATAGATACATCGTCACCAGCACCCTCTGCTTATGCAGTACCTATTCGAAATGATGATATATCTATCAAGAGTATACAATATATAATTCCAATTTTGTAAAATATTAAATAAATGTATATTTAAAAGCTTTTCCATTTGACAACCCTGAATCACCAAGAAAGGAACAGCCAGTTGGGGAAAGTTAGTAACCATAACTAAACTTTATTATATAAAAAATTTTTTGCCATTATTTAAATTTTGAATCCATATTAAAAATGAATTTTATATTAAAATTAATGATTAATATTTAGAACTTCCTGGTTCGATTGAATGCATACCACCA
This sequence comes from Megalothorax incertus, assembly GCA_036507255.1. Taxonomy (NCBI): domain Eukaryota; kingdom Metazoa; phylum Arthropoda; class Collembola; order Neelipleona; family Neelidae; genus Megalothorax; species Megalothorax incertus. The sequence continues at coordinate 5,021 of JAAZTK010001254.1, forward strand.
ATAGAGAAGCATGATAAATCAAGTATATTTATGTCAAAAAATCGTGGTTTTCAGTGTAAATTTATTTTAATTGTTTATATTTCTTATTCATACACAAGAATCTCTATTTTTTGAAGAAATCAAAATCGGTCAAAAAAATTTGGAAGGTTCCAATTCCGAGGAAGGTTGTCAGGACATTAATGGATCTTTTCCATATGAAATATTCAATCACATGAGGACTGAAATATCTAGCAAAATTAATGGCACATTTGATGATATTGCATCAGTTTTGAACGATCTTAATTCAATTTCCCGCAAAAGGTATGTTGGTATTTGTTATATAATATTTGATGTATTATATATTTATAATTATTTAAATTATATTTAGATTAACTCTTGAAGAATTCGAAATTCAAACTATTAATTTGTGTAAAACATCAGGAACTTGTATTGATTGCGGTAGCGTTATTGAGTTACCAGCAATTCCATTCAATATTGTGCGGGATATTGCGCCAAATGTGAGCCTGCAGGTAATATTCATTATGATTTTAATGTAACTCCAAAATTTAGATATAAATTCCTCAGAAATCCAAATGAAAATATCATCGTACCATATAACATTCAAATCTATTCGCCTTGTATGAGCTTAAATCTATATCGAATCGTTTGACTGGTTTAGCAAAAATTCCCTTTTTAATTATTTGCCTTTTAGAACCCTTTAAAATAGCTTAACTATTAAAATAATAATTATCAAAATGCAAACAAATCAAAAAGCTTAACTTTTAAAGAGTCCATTTTGTTAAAAGGTTTTTTCTTAGCTTTGTGAAGATATGACATATTAAAAAATGCAATTCAATTTTCCATTAAATATAATCATGTTAAATATTACACACATTTTTTTTACATTTTTGCAGGATACATTAGCAAAAGTTTTAGAAAACAAGATCATTCAAAGTGCGTGTAAATTTTGTAGTATTCCAAGTGCAAAGATATCAATCTTTACAACAACGAGATGGGAGAATTCTGGAAATTATCTTATTATTTCATTGAAACGGTGAATTTATTTATTTATATTTAAATAATTTTTCAATAAATATATCTACATTCAATTCAGATCAAATTTGGGGACTCCAAATTATATAGTCCCTTCTGAGATAAGTTTGCCCATGGAAAATATCTTCCCCCAATACGAATTGATTTTCGGCAAATATAGAAAGGATAAGACCACAAATTACATCAATTGGTAAAATTTTAAATCAATTAAGTTTTAAAATTTTATTCCGTTGAAATTTAATTTCAACGGAAATTGTGTAGGTCAATCCTAGGGACACGTGAAAACTTCCAAGTCGATACTGAAAAAAATGATTATGTTTTTATTTACAAACGAGAAGAAAGTTTAGGTATTTTTTAAGATTATATCACAATATTAAACATACAATATTATTTTTTTTTATAAATTATAAAGAAACTGCCAGACCCACGACAAGTTCACCATCTACTTCATTCCCTTCAGGGATAAAAACAGAAGCTTCAGTCAAACTTTGTCCTAGGGAAATTTCTTTAGCTCTTCGAGAAGAAAAACCGATCATTGAAAAAGATGGTATAACGTAATTTTTTTAATATTATTTAAATATATAAATTATTTTATAGCACTTCTCGCTTTTGAAAACCGACAACCAATTCCGTTAAATAACATAGGTAACTCTTGTTACATCAATGCGACGCTGCAGATGCTCTATAATAACAAAGAGAAATACAACTTTTTTATTGTCAATGGAAAAGAGTAAGGAATTTAATTTAATTTTTAATATTAAATATGTGTTAAATTTTAATTAAAATCTAGTTTTGTTGATACAATTGTTGATACTATATCTGATGGGTATTTTTTACATATTTATTAATTTTAAAAAATTAATATAAATGAAAATATTAGATTTGTTGTAAATTTGCAACATTTCAAATTCTGCCTTTCTTTAATTTCAACCTTGCAATCCATGTCTATGGAAGATATGGGGGGAGTTCTGCAAAATTTCCGGGTAAAATTATTTTATTGAATCATATTTAAAATTTTGTTTAATGTATGATTTAATTAAACAGAAGCATATTGCTAATTGTTTACCTGGCTTTACTCCATTTGCTGAGCAGGACGCTTCTGAATTATTTCTCAAAATCTTTGAGATCTTTGAAGGCCTACTTTTCCGGTGTGAAAAATCAGTTGGATCAAATATTCATTCAGCTAATGTAAGTGAATACATATTTTGGGAATAAATGTAAAGTATTTTTAATTAAATTGAATTTTTTTTTAAATATGCAAATTATATTTACATAAGCCCCTAAAATGTTTTTTATTTCCAATTTTTTACTTTATAAAGATACATTTATTTAAAAAATTCTTTTATTATGAAAAAATGATTCAAAATATTTTAATAATTTTTTTCCTAGCACCAAGCTCTTCAAAGGAAATTTAGTGACGAATTTAGAATTGAAACGATAATCGCTGACTCTTGTCATGAAATTGGATGCCAATACACTTCTTCACGAGAAGACAATATGAATATCCTTCAATTGGAAGCCAGAACTTCAATTTCGGTATTACAAAAAAATATTTAAGGTTTAAATTTTAATATTTTTAATTAAAAATTGCATAAATATTTTAGGGCGGCATTGACAACATGCTCCTTTCCGAATACTTTAAATGTGCATGCGACGACTGCCGAAAGGAAAATCCGAAAAAGTTATCCACAAGAGAAAGAAGGACCAAATTCATGAAACTTCCGACCAACCTAATGATTTCAATTAAAAGGTGATTATTTTAAAGGTATCCTAGATATTTTTATTTTATTTTACAATTCATTCAAAGATTTAAGAATGATGCCACCGGAAATGTCGAAAAATCTTCCCATCGGGTTGATGTGCCCAGGATTCTAGAAATCGGTTTAGATGATGGAAAGATAGAAAAATTCAAGATAAAAAGCTTCATAAACCATTTGGGGGCTATGGACAGTAGTGGCCACTATATTTACACTCACATTTATGAAGATGGGTAAGTCATATTGAAAAGAAGAGTGAGGACATAAATAAATTAGTGTAATAATTCAAATAATTCAAGCTCTATTATAATTATTGTATAATATTTGAGATTATGCCATAATTAGTATCTGAAGATTATGAGTGAGGTTGAACCTGGAAGTGAATAGGATTAGTGGCATATTAATCTTGGATTAGAATGATGGAGGAACCTAATGATTGATTTTGTTATGAGTTTGAAGTTCCCCCAAACCTAATGAGCTCATAAAAGAAGTGGCTAATAAAATTGCGACGGGGTGGCCATTTGCTCTTTAGCGGTTTGCTTTGTGTCTTCCGATGACACCTTTGTGTCGCCATCTGTTGAGTTCTTCCAATCTCTTAATTGAAGTATCCTTGAGCCCCTCTGATTTTAGAATTCCAGCCGCCCCTGACCCGAAAAATTTATCAATCTCGTAAAACCGGATGAAGTTTTTAGTACTATATTTTTCTTCAAAGTTAAAACAATAAAAAAACTCACTTTCTTAGTACTGTATATCAACATACACCCCTCACATATTCAATTTCTTTGTGACTGATAAAAATTGATAAAGTAAAAAATTACTAATATATCAGGAATATAATAATTTCGCAAAAATATGCGAATCCCGCGTAGATTCTTGCTGAATTTTTGCGAATCCGCATTCAGGGATTTGCTTATTAATAATATTAATCAGTAATTAATATTCAATCCGAAAATACAGCACGGATTGAAAAATACTTAGGGACTTTCAACTCTAGTTCGAATGTCGTCGATGAAGGGTTTTTTGCCTCTACCTAACAAAATTATTCTACAAATTCAGAGCAGCTAATTTAGGCATTTTTCTAAAAGTTTTCCCTAAAAAAATTTCTTTAGATATTTACAAAAAATTTCATTAATTCAAATTGATCTTTTTTTTAAATTTATAAAGGTCCTGTAATCAGATAAGTGACTTGATGTCAGAGAGAGTGAGACCAATAAACCTTCCTGAAGCTTATATCATCTCCTATGAAAAAATCCCTTGTGCCCAACCCATGCTAACTGATGACATTCAGAGTGTAGTTTCGAACATTACGCAAAGTTCCACATCTACCTCTCAATCGGCTACTATTACAACATCTTCAGGCGCTTCAGGTCCCATCAACAAGGAAATCAAGAAAAATTTACTGCGATCAAAGGGATTGAAATTAGCAAAACAGGCCAAAAACTTCTCAATACACCTTAGCAAGAAGGAATTTGGACAGATTTTTGATCATAATATGAATGAATTTCGATCATGGGACTGGCCTTCAATATTTAGAAAAAAGTTGCTAAAAAAAGCTCCAACCTGCCCCTTTCGTGCTACACATCAAACTGTCAGGACAACCAAAAAATGGGGAGCCTCCATTAGAATACGGGGAAATTGTATACATAAGGCTGATGGATGCGGCGTCCATTACATCATTATTAGGTCAAATATACCTAGCAAAAAAGAAGACAAAATTGAATTCAAAATTAAAACAAGTGGAATCAAGAAGCACAAAAGGACAAGACCCATTCAAGCGAGAGCTTTTATTCGAGATAAAATTGCTAGAAAAATGAAAAATCCAAACCTTACGCGAACAAAAATATTCGCAAAGGCCAATCCCCTCACCATCATCAACAAGAATGAGGCCATTGGCCAACACGTTGCGAGAAAAATAAAATCCGAATATTATCAGGACTCTTTTTATTCCAAAGATAATATTAAAGACCTTGAAAAGGTAAAAGTGGAGCTTAAGACTCGTTATCCGGATGCCTTTCTTAAGGGTTTTATTCAAACTATACAACACTCTCCCTTTGTGGTATCAATGTACACCGGGCTTCAAATATCTACCCTCCATTCACTCGCGGAAAAAAGAAAGCTCCAATTGTCCAGAGATGAAGGTCAAAATACTTCTCTACCTAGAGACATCAATGAGGGGCTTGTGATGTATCTGGACGCAACAGGAAGCCTGCTGAAAAAAACCAAAGAAGTTGAACATAGAGTGTATATGTACACCGGCGTTACCAATATTGATAATGTTATTCTTCCGATTTGCGAGTTTGTTTCATCTACCCATACAGCCAAATCCATTCAATTAATGCTCACAGAGGTTAAAGCAGAATTGAACAAATACGCCGAATCTAAGAATAAAATTTGTCCTAGGAATGTCATTGGGAGGGTGAACATTGATTTCAGTGCTGCCATTCTGAAGGCGACATTGTACACTTTCAATAATATGACGGTTATTGAGTATTTGGACGCAATGTACGCATTCATCGTTTCAAAAGACCCCAAACCACCAAAGGTTCTGGTCACATTGTGCTATGCACATCAAGTTTCTAGATGCTCTCGTCATTTAAAGAAACTTGGAGTAAAGAAAAGGACAAGATCACTCTTTTTGGATGCCTTTGCCAGAATCAATAAATGTGAAACCTGGAAAGAATTCCGGATCATTTCAAAATCAATGGTTATATGTTTTAGGTCAAGATATATGACAGATTCATTAGACGCTGCTATCAAAGAAATCAAAGGCCATTCACAAGAGCAATGGGAGGCTTTTTTTGCTGAGCATTACGATGAAGATGAACTGGAAATAACCCAATTCCAAGAACAGGGAAAAATAATAAAAAAGGCGTCGCCATTCTACATAGAAATCGATGAATATTTCAAAAAAATTATTGATGAGATCCAATTGGAAGAAGAAAATACCGATACAGATGATTTAGAAGAAAACCACCACTTTTCTGAAAAAGTAATCGATATGTTCCTTAACGTTTTCGTACCCTATCTGCCACTTTGGAGCTTATGTATAATAAATAAGTTGGACTCGAGAGGAATATTAACAAATGGCAGTATTGAACACCATTTTTGGAAGGTAAAAAATTCACTATTGTTAAATCCACGAGTAAGGCCGAGTGAATTAAGTCGAATCCTCTTGGAAAATGTTGATGCGGCTTACAAAACCTCATTGCTAAAACCTTCCAAAGAACGCAAAAAGGCTAGCAAGAAAAAGAAGCCCGATAGGTAAGTTAAATACAAATAATTTTAATTTTAAAATTTAAATTTTAAAATTATAAACAGTGGGAGTTCTGAAGAGGAGGATTGGAAAGGCCTTTCTAAGCAAGAACGGAAAGGGAAGTATGGAAGGAAAAAAACTTGTGAAAGGGGAATCCAAATTGGTAATTCAGGTAAGACAGGAAAGACTAAATTAAATTTTAATATCTTTTTTTCATATAACCAGACTTCGAATCCAAAAAAGCCAATAGCCAGCAAAAAGAAGAATGTAAGTTTTAAATCTAACATAATTCAATCAATTTAAATTTTGTATTTTTAAGTTGCTGAAATTGCACAAGATTCGGATCGAGATTTCATTGAACCTTCGTCGACGTTTCAATTTTCAACAGATTGGGGTATTTGATTACATGATATTTTTAATATTTTATTTGAATATTTATTAACAGAAACTTTAGATTCAAATGTGGATAAATCTGAAATCGATGGTTAATTTTATTAAAAATAAAGATTATTGCATTAAAATAGTATTTTTTTAATTTAATCTAATATTTTTTACATAGAGGATACCGGCACAAAAAAGAAGAAAAACTCAAGAATTCCTAAAAATTTCCCTGAATCAATTAGTCATCCGTTTAAACTTGAAAAGATGACTCCAATAAATGTCAAGAAAATCAACAGCAAATACCAAGTAAAACCAACAGAGGAAAAAAAGGTAAATTTGCGAAATTTAAAATAAATACAAGTTATATTATTTATATTATTTACATATTTAGGCAAAAATGGGAAAAGTAGAAGAAGTGGTTATTGGAGACACGGATGTTGAAAGTCAAACTGAGGAAGATCCCAACATTGTTGATCCCAACCTTGTTGATTCCAACCTTGTAGATCAATATGATTTACTTACCTTGGACGGAGAAAATTGGTTAAATGATCAGGTATTTTTATATATAATAACTAGGTTAGACGGCCCGATCCGGGCCCAAAAGGCTTTTAATCATATCCCCTTGTGCCCTTAAGGATGGAGGTTGCAAAAAAATTCCACCGACGACCCGAATAAATTCGGACGCCCTCACTACTGAATAACCCAAAATAGCTTCCCAATGATATATTACACGTGTAAATATATCAAATTGAAATGAAGTTATGAAATTCCCCGAAAAACCGGAAATGACCCCGTAGTCGTAGAGGTCAAGGGAATGGATTTTACGGGGTGACAACCTAAATCCTCTTATAGAACACATCAAGAGCTTTGCAATGGATTTTATTCCATGCAATTAGCTCAAATATTAAGGGAGTTATTCAAAATTCCCCTAAATCCATTAAATGACCTCCAGGTCAACCGGATGTTAACTTTTTGCAAATACTATTGCAAAAACAGATACAGAATACTACTATACTTTATGTATAATTTAGTTTGACCTCAAAAATTGACATTCGGGTCGATATAATTAGTGACAATGTAGAGTCCGCATTTTTAATTAAATTAGCTATTTTGTACGTTTGGGATTCCCTATATTTCCTAGAGGCTTATTTGACATAAGGCCGTTTGGGGCCGCGCGTTAAAATTCTTTTTAATTTGAACTCCGTATGCAAATGGGAGCACCAAAGTATTCAAATATATATAAGGATAAATAAACAAGGGTTCTGAAGGGTTATGATTGTGATCCCTTTGAGCATTTTTATTTTCAAAATCCACGACATTTAATCCCCTAATGGAAAGAAACTTCCAAAATTTAATTAGGTATTATTAAAGGTTGTTTTGCAAAGGTAGATAATCAGAAGTAAAATATTATGCCATCCTATGCATAACCGACCTTAATATACTCAGGAATCAATATAAAACAAAATTTAATGATTTCTATATCCATAATATGTTAATAATACATATTTTTATTGATAATATTTTTAGATAATCAACGTCACGTTGGACCAAATTTGTAAATTTAATAAAGATCAAAATTTGGAACCCAAAATATCCTGTTTGTCAAGCTTTATATACCCAAAATTGAACAATATGTCGCAAAAAATGGAGGAATCTATAAAAAAAGACATCAAGGTACATAATTTGTAAATCTTGATTTGTTAATATATAATATTTAAACATTTTTGGGTAGGAAAATCAATTTATTTTGATGCCTGCTAACGTCCCCATTGGAGCACCTGTACACTGGATATTGTTAGTTTTGGACACTAAAAACAAGGTTATCCTTTATCTTGATTCGTCAAATTATGAAGACAGAACGGATTTCAAGGTATGAATAAAATTTCATTAATTCAAAAATTAAAAGATTTTTCATAAAGAATATACTTGGATTTTTTGACAATCTTGGAGTTGGAAAATGGTCTTTAGCACGATCGAGGGTATTTAGACTCATATTACCTATCTTTTTCATTTTTTTTTGTACCTACTAATATTATATTTATAAACAGGTAGAAGAACAAAAGGACGGTTTCAACTGCGGGGTGCATCTTTTGGGAAACGCTATGAATATTGCTGCAAATGGTAGATACAACATCCTGGCTGCTTTAGGAGGCACAAAAAAATTTCGAGAAGAAATTAAAATATTGCTAGAAGGTGGAGTTTTCAATTTTTATTAACTTGGATCTATAAAAATTTGATTTATTCCATTGCATTATTGTAAAATGCATTTTAATTAAGTATCTGATATGAATGACAAGCAATCATACAAAATCTCTATAAATTAAATTAAGTAAATTCCTTTATAAAAATTTCAATAAATTTATTTGCTCATTTTAAATATTATGCATTGGAAATTAAAATATTTGAATATGTCGGTATCATGTCTAAAAAAATTTGCTTTAGAACTAAACAAAAATAATAATTAAAATGTTTTTTTCATAATTGATTTAATCTGTACAAGGTCTTAAAAATTTCAAAGTATTTTCCTTATATAACCTATATATCTACCAATATATCTAGGTTGGTAATTACCATTTTTTTCAAGTACCATTTTTCAAAGGTCTGATGAACTACTTATTGTATACATTTTTTATTGCAGTTTCAAATTTCAAAAGATGTTCAGTATTTGCATCGTATTATTTATACAATACATAAATGTAAATTTTGTATAATAGTACATATACAATGTGTGCAATCCGGATCTATTTAAGGTCACTATACATATATCATTAAAGGAGTAATATCGCAAATATGTCATTTCTATTTTTGTTACTTGTATTAAAATCCTATTCGAATTTAAGGGATAATTTGTATTTCAGCTCAATTAGATCAATAGGAAACATGATATTGTAAAAATTGCACTTACTTTTTTAAACCATTTCCTCGATCCCTTTGACTCCTGATCTCCAACAAAATTGCCTTACAAATTTTTGTCAAAAAAACCAAAGCTTCAGCCTAAATTAGCTTCCTTCTGATGCCTAAATGCCCTCTTCCTCTTCTCCCTTTGTTCATACACCTATTTTAGGGGGCCGCTTTTTGACTAATGCTCATGAAATTATTTAATAAATCGTTTTATATAATGTGTTTAATTCAAGGACAATTCAAGGGTTATATAAAACGGAACTTATAATTTGAAAATGCTTAGCAATATTTTTGTCAACACCCAGAGTACACCAAATGCCTTTGAGTCATTAGAGGTCTATTAGAAGGGATCAAGATCCTTTGTGATAGCTCTTGAGGATTTGTGATATAAAAAATAATGAAAATTTTCGACTTTGAAC
>JAAZTK010001255.1:0-14759 GCA_036507255.1 Megalothorax incertus
AACCCGAAGCTCCGATTCCTCCGCAGCTGAAGGACAACTGCTCTCGTAGTAGGTTGCTAGATCGGCCTTGGATTCAGCCCAATATGAAAAATAGTGATGAACTTTTTCGAGCTAATTATAGATGAGATGGTTTAAAAAAGAGTGTCTCCTCCGAGTGTCCTCATCTATTAAGAAATATATCAGTATATGCATAGAGAAAAAAGAAGCATGCTTTTGTCCATCTTTCAATCTCTTCCTACTCCTAATATTACGCAATATGTACTTTTACTATTGCTATTGAAGAGTGAAATTGATCAAGCCATCAAATGTGATTTGACACTTGCCCTCTCCACCTCCTCCTCCTCCTTCGCTCGGACTCCACTTCCAGCCATCGATAAGTTTGTTTAATGAGAAAAATGTCTCTTAAGAAGAAGTTAATTTGATGATTAGGAGCCTGAACTGCGATAAGGATACAAAAAGGCATATATTTAATAAATCTGGGTTGAAAGCTTCTAACCAATCTGTTGAGTAATTTGATCCTCGATTACTATATTACTTTTTGGATGGAAAAATGTTGGCTTTGTGTATATATCCGCAATCTGTAGACTCTATTAGAAATATATATAGAGTTAAACATATTATCAAATAATATAACGATTTGAGACTACGATTTATAGTTTTTTAACCAATTCAGCAATTACTATTGTAGTATTACGAATATAGGAATGAAATTTTACTATCTATTTCATTGAAGTATATATTATTTTGATTTGAATTTTGAATGATTATTGAGCATGGAATACAATATTACAATAATGCAATAATGCATGATACAGATTACTAGTAGACAGCTACAATACCTTGAGTAACTGGAACTCATTCAAGAAAAAATTCGCATCAATTTATTTTCTGACTCCTGAGTCTTTTACCTACTCCGCGTATTTAAAACCTCAATATTTAATAACATTCAATTCTTATAAGTTTATCCTAAGAATAAGTGTTTTGCGTCTAATCTTAAACATTAAATTGGCAAATGCACTTGGACTGAGGTAGCCTCGCAGGACTAGACCGAATACAGATAGGTAGGTAAATTAGGAATTGTATCTTTGCCAAATAGGACTTTTAAAAATAGTCAATGCAATAGGCGAGTATAGCCATGATTGAAATCTTTTTATTATACAATGGTTTTATGTAAGGCAATATTTACAAACAAGTTCATTTAAAAAATATTGTACTATATGTAATACCAGGCGATATGAATTAACGAAATAAATATAATAAATCTTTAATCCTATGCCTAAAAATTAAAGAATAGTTCACTTATTGCGAATTTCTTATCATAATTTGTCGGAATTTGTTTTCATCCAGTTAAACCTTTAATGATTTAATCTTTAAAACGTTCCCATTGATGGTAGTATATTTCAATTTGTAGGTCTACTAGAATTGATGCCTATCTTCGGTTCAGATGATTAATTCTTCTGACATCAGTAGCTGTAAAATAGAGATAGAATTCATATTAGAATTTGCAAATATCTGTAAATATCTATCATATTTCAAAGAAAATTACGTCTTGGGGGGATTTTATCGGATTCTTTTGAAATATTTTCGAGGAATGCGCTTAATTTCAGACTAAAATCTTTTGGGTATCGCTCGCCACGCTCGGAAGAATTGTCTGAAATACTAGGAGTTGATTTTGGAAGCTTTTGTGATTGCTCTCTTTTTTTAGAGGGTCCCTTTCGCTTCCTCCTGGATGAGATCTTCGTGGACCATTCATATTCCTCCTCCTCCTCTTCACTTTCCTCAGAATAATTGCTACTTGAATCACTTTCGCTGGATTCATTCAAAACCTTGTTGATTTGTGGATATTCTTTTGGTAAATCGGTGTAGTAATTGACTATTTTGAAAGTATTTTCAGGAGCCTCTTCATCCTCCTCCTCCTCATTGCCAACAGCGTCGTCGTCCTCGTCAACTTTCTGTCCATCCTCCTGAGTTTGATAATATGAATTCCATTCTGCAAGATAAAAAAAGTGTCAAATAAAATCAAATTAAATAATTTGAATTTACTTTCAAATATGAGATTTTTTGCAGAGTAATTAGGGGTGTCATCAGGAGTAGTATGAGGGTGTGAATTGACCAGAAGAGATCCCAATTCATCCCGCATTCGGAGAATCGTTTCTAATTTACCTCCACATGAGGAACAATACGGGTTTACAGGGCATTCATGAAATCCGGACGTCTCCACATGATTAGTGACTTCAAAAATTGAGCTAAGGATCCTTTTGAGTGAGAGGTTGTCACTCATGTCAACGTCATGGTCAATTGGATTGTTGCAAATTAAACATTTGAGAATTTGAGGTTCCAATTCTAAATTAGTGTGAACTTCCGATTTTATTACAGCCCCAATGTCTACGAGCCTAGACTCAAGTGATGCTGAAATGGACAATGGATCCATTCTTAATTAATTAATTATGTCAATTAAAAAGTGTCAATTATTGGCCACAAAATTAATTAAATTTTGTAATTTTTAAAATGTTTTGAAAGTAAATTCAAATTGATTTTGCCATTTGGGGGTAGGATTTAGCCCTATTCATTTGAAAAAGTGTGGCAGTTCGTTTCGTTTTGTGAAAGTTGACCACGAATTTTTGTCTTGATTCATAATTGTTTTTTGTTAATTATACCACAAGTTGACACTCCTAATTAAAGCAATTACACCCAATTAATTGCCCGTGGAGGTAATTAATTGTCACATTTTGCTTGTAATTTCATGCTTATTTTTGAAAAGTAAAAATGTTCCATTTTTTCAGGGCCATTTTTAAATTTTTGACGAGTTTTTTTTATTTGTTTGCAGAGGTCCTGAGGAAGGATGGAGGAAAGGCCAGGCGGGTCTGGGACAAAGAGGCCAGCAAGTCCAAACCCTGGGCCAAGCAGTCGGATCAAAAGACATCATTCTGGGACCGAAAGCGTGGGCTCAAATTCGAGGGATGCTGATGAACAAGGTGGCCAAGAGGGTGGTGGTGGACAAAATGAATCTAAAACGGCGAAAACTACGTTTGTGGGTCCAAATGGAGTCAAGATTGAGATGCGGGATAACTCCAATGTTGGAATGGAATATTTAGTGCCTAGATTGGTATAGTTAAAAAACTGAATAATTTGAATTTTTAATAATTAATTAATAATGACTCGCTTAATTCTGTATAGCCACCGAGGCCTTCGTACAGACAACATGAGCCAGATGAGGAGCTATCCTACATTGCAGAACATGCCAATCGCAGCAATACTATCATTCCCCATAATGTAATACTAATTGGTTAATTAATTTATATTAAAAATGCTGGTATTTTTTTGACTTTCAGGACATGGGACTGGATGAGGTCGAGGATCATAGATTTCAAAGGAAATTCATGGACAAAATACAAGTTATTTATTCAAAATACAACTTTGGAATACGAAGAGCGGACACGAACCAACTGGCAATTATGCAGCAAAAAGCCCTCGTAATTATTCAAATTTCCAGATTCATTTTTGAGGCTAAAATTCTTTTAAAACTTCCAGATCCTCGACACAATTGCCAAGAATCGGGTGGTCATTATTCGTGGATTTACAGGATGTGGGAAAACTACTCAGGTTCCAAGATCAACTTTGAAAGAATTTATTTAATTTAAAATTTTATAAAATATCAAAGGTCCCGCAATTCCTTTTGGATCAATGCTTTAATGACGAAAAACTTTGTAATATTGTTGTAACTCAGCCGAGAAGAATTGCAGGTAATTAAATTACAATTATGATCAATTTTTGGCAATTGGAATTAACTAAAATTAAAAAAATACAGCTATAAATTCCGCTAAACGGGTTTGTGACGAGAGATCGTGGCCAATTGGGAAGCTAGTCGGTTACCAGGTTTGAAAGATTCATCAAAGATCAATAATTCATGAAAAAACATAAAATTTGTATTTTCTAATTTAGGTGGGGATGGATAGATGTATAAGCGAGGATACGCTATTGTAAGTACTACTAGTACCTAGACTCTACTTATGCCAATTATCATTTTAAGGCCTTTGCATTTGTATTTGTATTATTCTAGGACATATATGACTACCGAGATCCTAACACAAAAGCTAATTAGCCGAAAAACCCTCCGACCCATAACTCATATAATAATTGATGAAGTACATGAGCGAGATTTAAAATCAGATCTCCTCCTCCTTGTCATCAAGAAGATTCTAACCCTGGATAATAAGCTAGATAAACATACACGGATCATCCTCATGTCTGCAACGCTGGATGCGGACAAGTTTTCTACTTATTTTACTCGAGCTAATGAGTATGGAGAATTGACAAAGTCTCCCATCATCCAGATCCCACATACCAACCGATTCCAAGTTGAAGAATTCTTTTTGGACCATATTTTGCTTCCGGTAATGATCAAAGATTTTATATTTAATTTAATTTAATCATTTATTTTTAAATTTTAAGGATCAAGTGGATGGAATACACGCAGGTGAGATCTTAGGATTAGAATATCTTTTTCTCATTGCATCGCAAAATGAATCTTATACAAAATTGCATTTCTAGAACTCTCGGATGAAAATGAACCACCTCGGATTTTGGACCAGCTTTATGTATAATTTGCTAACAATTTACTAGATTAATTAATTTAGTTTCTTCCTCTGAATAATAATATATTCTAAAAATTAGGAAGCCGCTGTGAATCTGATTAAAAGCTTGGACGAAATGGAAAAGCCACAACTAGCAGATCCTCGCTCAAAAGCAAATACCTTCCCAGTTAGTATAATCTTTGAATATTTGCAATAGCATCATTTAATTGAAATGAATCATATTTTATTTTAGGAAAGACGAGGAGCTGTTCTAGTATTTTTACCTGGAATTTTCGAAATAATTACACTACATAAAAAATTAGATCGTAAAATGACCGAATACCGAAGGTAAGATCTAATAAATCCAGAATAGCCTATCAAATATTGTAATTCATTTAAAATGAATCATGATTTCATGTTTATTTTTTAGAGAAACAAAAGTAAATCTCGGATGGGAAGTTATAGGTTTGTTTTTAACATTTTAAATTCAAATTTTAAAGTTTTAAACGCAATTTGAATTCTAAAATATTCTTTCCCTAGTTCTACATAGTCAATTTAAAAGGCTATTTGATGAAGAAGCAAATGCATTTGCACCTGCTCCTCCTTACAAACGAAAAATTGTACTTTCTACAAATGTTGCCGAATCCTCACTTACAATTCCTGATATTGTTTACGGTATTTTAACATTTCTAAATAATTAGATTAGATTTTTGAATCATTTTTCAATAAATTAATTTTTAAAATACTTTATTTCTATTTCTAGTGGTGGACTTTTGCCTTACAAAGTCTCATATGATTGATGAGCGTACAAATTTCACATCTCTCAAAATGATTTGGGCATCAGTGAGTCAATGTACTCAGCGAAAGGGTCGTGCGGGGAGAGTTCGCAATGGGAAAGTGTACCGAATGGTACCTAAAGCCTATTTACATGGTACGGATACCCATATTTCATAATTTCATATTTAAAATTCACATTTTTATTTTTTCCTTCTTTTTTCAAGGAGGAATTCCCTCAAGATTCCAAACCAGAAATGCTCATGTCAGGGCTAGAAACCGTCGTATTGCAGGTTAAGACCCTAAGGCTAGGAAATCCGAAAGAAATACTGAGCCTGGCGCTGGATCCACCCCATATCTCGTCAATTGAAAGAGCTGTAGTTAATTTGAAAGAGGCAATTATCTATTAATTAAATAATTACCTCAATTACTTCAAAACTTAACCTGGGATTAATTTCAACATTTTTAGTATGGAGCTCTAACAATTTTAACCACAAACGAAAGGGATGGATCTCTTTATTACGACCCTTCAGATGGTGATATGACCTATGTCGGAAGAGTGATGAATAAGCTCCCAATTCCCCCGAATTGTACCCGTCTAATCCTACTCGGACATTGTTTTGGAGTCATGAATGATTGTATTATAATAGGTAATTTAATTTTAATTGCATTTGAATGGATAATTTAAATTATATACGTTTTTTTGTACTTTTAGCTGCTGGATTGAGTGCCTCAAACAGCATATTCACAACCAAATACCGTCAAAAGCTCGAATCTTATATGAGCAAGGTGGACTATGCTGAAAAGACTTATTCTGATTTATTCTCCATCCTCAATGTGTACAAGGTTCGATTATTTTCAAACTATTTTAAGAATTTCTGCAACAATACCAATTTTTGTGTACATTTTTACTAGAAATGGACTGACAAATCAGCGACTATTAAAAGTCAAAATCAAAATTTAGCCCCGCACCTGCACAGAAGGGAAATGAATACATTCGAGCAGGTCTCTCGACTGAATGGGACAGGCTTAAAGGAAATTAAATTGTCAATTGAGGATTTAAAGATGCGACTACAAGATTTTGGTATTGAGGAACAATTTGAAGACGACGCCCATCTATCTCAAATTGACGGGATCCTTACAAAAGTGGCTATCGCTGGAGCCTTTTACCCAAACTATTTCTATCGCCCTCGCCCCGACTCCAAACACGAAAAGGAAATGTCAAAGGAAGTGGCTGGAAATGATCTATTCCGTACTATTTACTACAGGAATTTTCCTCAGAATTTTGATGGGAAACTCTATATGAAACATTTTGTGGATAAATGTGCTCTAAAAGGTTTGAATGGACAATTTAATTCTATTTTTTTGCTTAAATGAACCCTTATTCACAGATTCTCATCCACAAATCAAATTTGATGGCCAAAAGGTGTTTGTAATCTTCAACGATAATCACGGAGAAATGATTGGGCCCATTCCGAGGGGGGTTTATAAGAACGTGAAAAAGCGAATGCTTCGAGACGATCATCCGGATAATAAAATGGAATTTAATGCAATTGCGTAAGGAAATTTCCAATTTTTACCGTTAATTTTGTAAAAAAATAACTTTCAAATCGGGTTTTAGGAAAAGGGATGAGGCAGAATACTTTCGGACCCAAATGGATGCAGTTCGAAGGAGGCGAAGGGGTTCTATAATTGCTCCTCCTGTGTGCACTCTTCCCAGCGTTGGCGTTAACCTGATTAAAGTTCACATAACTCATGTAAGACTATTTTAAAAATATAAACTATTTTGTTAATTATTTTATACTAATACAATTCCTTTCCAGGTTGAAACTCCCAGCCAATTTTATGTTGTGCTCGCTGAGCATTACGATGAATATGAGTTTATGCACGAGGATTTACAAAGGGATTTTGAATTAAGAAGAGTCGAGAGGCTGAAAAAAGATCATATTTTTCCCAATTCATTTTGCCTTGCAAAATTCGAGGCTGATGGAAGATACTATCGGGCAAGGATTGAGTCTGGTGAGAACCTTTTGGACGTGGAAGATATTCTGGTGAAATTTATTGACTGGGGGAATCATCAGAGAACAAACCGGAAGGATTTACATGCTTTCACAAGGTCCCATATCATCAGTGGATATCACCAGAAGCCAGGCTATGTAATCATCTATCTTTTTCTTGAAAAATACCTATATTTTTTGTATTTTATATTTTTATTCCGTAGGCTATTGAAGCGAGACTCTCGGAAATCAAACCCCCCGTCCTCGGTGGCTCCGTATGGTCTGATCGAGCTATTAGCGATTTCAAATTCTACACAGAGTCAACAATTAACCATGAGATTGGGATTTATTCAATCTATAAAAGCGTCATTTTTGGGAAATTATTTGGATGTAATCGGAATCAATATGGTCCACCAAGAAGGCGTCAATTTTCAATTAACCAAGAATTTGTTGAAGGATTTCAAAGGATTCCGACTGAACCACCCCTAATTCATGCAGATCCATGCAAAGAACAATATATTATTAATCAAAATAATAAATTCCGTGAATATTTTCAAGATTATTCCTCAAATGTGGCCAAGATTAATGCAATCAATGGAGAACAACAAACTCATGAGACTCATCAGCTCCTTATTGAACCTCCAAAAGGATCCTACCTAACAGAGCTAAAAGGGCCCTTTTCACCCCTTGAAATAAGCACAAAATTCTCCTCATTTTGTCAAAGTTCCAAAGGAAGGCAGGTTCAAATTGATAATTCAAGTGTCAATTCTGTACTACTTGATCATGAGCCTACTGCACCAACTTCAAGGCTTCTTATTGCTTCATTTATTGGGATTTCTGATAAAACTCAAAGGATGATAGCGAGGGAGACTACCCTAATGCCTGCCGTATGTTTTTTATAGGATTTTAAAAATTAATTCGAATTTTTCTATTAAAAAAACGCAGATTCCTGGCCTAACTTCATTAATGTCAATTATATTTGCTCCAAGAATTGAGCCAAGAATTGATACGAAGCAAACCAAATATACTGGAGCTATTTGTGGACTTGGATGTTATGATATGGAGGGTGGTGGTCCAAATGGTTCAAGATCAAATCCTATATTCCCTGATCATGATATGGAGATTATATTTGATGTGAAGATTGATGATAATGATATCCATGAGGTAATCGTTTGGCCAAGTACAAATATAATGAAATAATAATTTAAAACCTTAATTTCAGATCAATATGATCCGATACCTGATGAATATATTGCTGCGGGAAGAAGGGAGGGGAGATCTTCAAATACCCATAAGAAATCAATTGAGAAAATCTATTATCTCGTAAGTTTTGTCCAGATTTTTAAAAAAATTGTTAAAAGTCATTTGAGTTTGATTTTAATTTTATTTAAAAGGATGTTGAAAAAAGATAGGAGGAAGGCGGATGAAGAGATCTACCCACAAACATCATACATTTGGAACCGGATTCAAGAACCTTTTATAAATCTCCCGTCTAATGACACTTATCCCACCCTACCCTGTGACATTTTCCCACCGCATTCCACGGTCAAATTGAATAAGGCTGAAGAAGAGCTCCTTACATGGGATTATGTGTTCTAATTAGGTAATTTCATAGAAAATAATAGGAGCGAGACTGACTTGAAATTATTATTCTGACTAATGTGCTATCTATTTACGGATATTAGTCTAGATTCTAGTCTAGAATCTCATACTTTAATTCATTTTGTTAATTTACCTACTCTACCTTATCCCGAGAAATTCGGTTGATTTATTAGTATTACATATCTATGTAGGGCACTTAATTACTTTCTACGAGTCATACCTACTTTTTTCTTTGATACCTAATATAAATACCTACGGAGAAGAGCTAATATCCTAACTGTTAGGATGTAAGTTAGGAGCTAATCCTAACTTCTAAGATTAGTTATGTATTTGAATTACAAGTGTACCTACATGCTTATTCTAATATTAATTTGGTTTATTTTGGGCTTTAGCAATAGCTAATTTAAATACCTAATTTAAATAATTATTAATTATTATACAGGAAGTTTTTTGTACTTTTATAAAATATTGTTTATTAAAAAATGAAATAAAACGTTGAACATCCTTCATAAAATCAACCATTGCTTTTGATACGAGATTCGAGTTTATTTCAGAGCAATTTTGATGCAAATTATCCATTTAAAATTAGGGTTTAGAAATCAAGGGTTTAATCAAACTATTTGATAGGTAGGTATGTTTAGAAATCCTTTATTATAAATGTAATTGCATTATACTGATACTTTATAATTCTTAATTTAAATTTTTAAAAAGAATTCTAATATAAAAGTCGATTGTATCAGTATTAGTCTTTGGATAATTCCAATTTAGTTTTAGCTTTTTAAAGTTTTAAGCCTAAAAGCTTTTAAATAGAAAATAGAATTAGGTAGATCGCACTAACCGTAAGTGACTATTAAAGCATAATTTTTGGAATAAAACGAAAAAAATATTATCTTAATCTAATCTAGTACGAGTCCGATTACGATTTGTAAGTAATAGATAAATTATATTGGGGAAATTACAATCTACTCCAACAAGAAATACAATTAATACTATTGTTACTTAATAGGTCTATTATAATTTATATAAACAACTATTTATTGAATAGCTTCTGTCCTCTCATTAGAAGATTGCACAATGACACAGAATTAAGAAATTAACAATGATTTTGATAGATTTTTTGGGATTTACAAAATGCAGATAAATGGGGGATTAAAACAAAGTGTATTTAAATAAAACATTTAATTCGGTTAATAATGTGGGACATGAATTAGGATCTTTGGGAGGAGCTGTTGGTGCGGAAGTAGAGATGATTATGTAAAATCTGACAGGATCCTTTGATTGCAATCAGAGCGACGTCCTCAGAGAGAGATCTAGGCAGGTTGAAACGCCTCCGAAAATCTTCAAATTGGTTTGTGATAGTCCCTCTCGCTCCAACAAAGAGTCCAGTCACGTCAATTGATCTTAGATTATATTTCTCCTTGAAGTAGGGGATAGCTGGGGTGTAATACTCACTCTTTTCCTTGTCCACATCATCGGGTTGGCTCAGATGGGATTCAAATCTCACTGTAGGATCCAGGATGTGGCCAGATCTCGTAGTCTCGTTTATAGCGATGATGTCGATTCTTCCATGGGATGCTCCATCCAAGGTGCAATGCTGTTCCTCAAAGACCTTGAGTCCAGTTTTTGCGCATTCTTCAGCAATTCGAGTCCGGATGGCGTGATGGCGGGAGTTTCTGAGGAGCTTTCCGAAGTCACACGAACCGAGAATATGTGGTAGGGTTTCGGCTCCTTCGCCACAGCGGCGGCAAAGGGTTCCGGTCGTGCTTCTTCCTGGGTTGGTCTTGTTAGGGGCAACATCTCCTATCATTTTGATTGCTGAGGTCCACTCCGAGTTAGATAAGCCTAATTTTGAAGAGAACCACTTATTAAATTTAGGTTGTTCTTTGAATAGGATGACTCCGCGACCCTTGTGGCGATAAGAACACCATTTCTCGAACTCCCTTTCTCGAAGAGTATCGCGAAGTTTCTTGGGAATTGATTTGGGGTTGATCTCTGCAATGTCATCAGGATTTATCTCGAGTTTTTGAAGGCAATGATGTCCTTCCGCCACTAAGTTCCGGGCAGCTTTGACATAAGGATTATCATCTTTTATGAGGAGAGCACATACATTGAAATTTTGTATATAGCATTCCCAATTGGCATTAACGAGTCCAAGTCCTTTGTACTTTTCTGGGGAATAAAGGAGTGCATCCGGCGTATCAGATGGAATCTCGAGTATTTCTTTGTAGGAGCTCTTGAGGATTTTGTTTATTGAAGAAAGGAACGATTTCTTTAGTTTGTGCAGGGGAGCATTTTGTAGGGGGTAAACGAGGATAGGTAAGATGTAGATATTGAGGATTTGGCGTTTTTGAAATGAAGTGAGCATTTGACAGGAAACAAGTAGCTCCAGCATGTTATTTAGTTTCTCCAGGATTCTTCTCTCATCGATGATTATTTCATCCTTGAAAGTGACGCCTAGATACTTGATGGTTTCATCCTCCTTGAGGCAAGATATTGTAGTATTATCATCAATAACTAGATCCTCCTCCTTTAGTATTCCAAAACATTGCCCTTTTCAACTTCAAACCTACACAAGCCTCACGGAGTTAGTCCTTGTGCAAACTTGGCACTTTGCTAAAATTATTTTGCCAAAAATATTTATAAAAAATTCATAGGTAAAAATGCAAATGTGAAAGCAAACTTTTACTTTACTTTAAAATATTTAGGTATTCGCATTTATTGGAGTGCATTTCTTAAATTATTTGAGCACTGTATGATAAATGTAGTATGGTAAAGCAAAGGGACATTCAGAGATGGATAATTTACGAATTTGAGGAGAAATTCCAGGAAATCTGAGCAATTTTTCCCAGTTTTGTTAAGTGGGGAGACTGAGGATGAGTAGTTGGAGTTGTCGATGAGTCCGGAGTGTGTAATGTAATTCGAGTAATGAAATAAATTTATGACAAATCGGGGAGAAAAGTGTAATTTGCTCCTACCCAAACAGATTCAATTGGATTCATGCATTTCTTTCTCAGAGACAAGATTTATTTGACAATCGGGGGGCGGCGGCGGAGAGCTAGGAATAGGATTTTGATTAGGGGATAAAAATGGATTGTGTCTTCCCGTTGATGATGTAATTTGAGAAGGAACCGAGCGGGGAGTGTGAGAGTGCTGAAATGAAATCTCTCAATTTTTTCAAGCCTAAAAGCATTGTCTCAATTCACCAATCTCACATGTTTATGCCTTGTATTTCCTCCAAACTTAACCCGAGAGTTATGCGAAATCTTTCCCACCAATATCCAATGTGGATCGAGAAGGAGCGCTGAGAACGGTAAGTGGTATTGGTAATATTAAGGGGTAGAAGGCCTTATTTTATTAGGAGGAACAAAAGCCTGCAAAACTCATCGCCTATCCTCCTCTCTAGAAGCCAATCTCCCCATTTACACAACTCTCCCGTTCTCAATCTTGCCATTCTGAGCCCGGAATGAGCGTGAAATTGCAAATTACTCGCCTTTTCAATTTCATTCCCTCGACCCGACTAGCTTTCGAGACTTGAAAAAGCGAAATTCGCTCCTTAGACCTCTTGTAAGTTCTGTAATACCCCTTTGCCACTTGAAACCCTTTCCTTTGCGCGAAAAAAAACCTCACTTTTAATGGGTATTGGCTATTGCCAAATTATATACGCTCCTGTCTCGCTCCGCCGCCTTCTCCTTCTCCTCTTTTTATTTCTTCACTCTTTAATTTACCCCCCAACTCCAATTACTTTTCACCCGATGGGATTTCAACTCTTCTGCCAGTCAATCCAAAAGTAAATATCCCCCAGAGGTTTTCGAGAAATATATGAAAATATTATTTATTTCCTGAGCCCCGGATTTCGAAAACAAAGAGACGTAATTTGAATATTTCCAGAATCCACATACTGTATTACATTGGCAAATGCATGTTTATATCCAAGACTAGCGTGCTGGAATATTTTGCAAATCCGACTCTTAATTGCATATGTTTTTGTTAATGGGATAGGATTATTGAATTCAAGCCGTCGTTGACTTGTGCAGATTAGTATTTATAATGTTGAAATGAAAGCTATTAAAAACTGGGAGGAAAACTCATTTCCTAAGGGTTATTATTACTTTTGTGGGTTATTAAAAACTTGCATTTGCATTGTACTTCAAAATTCCCCGAGTCAAACAACATATAATATGCATACTTGCATAGGTACTGCCTTACCACCTAATCCTATGTAAGAGTGCACATTTAATTGCATTGGATCATAGTTTTTTATATTTAATTTATAGCGCAGGTGGTTGTGTTAAAGGGACTTTTTCGTGACATTCTAATTTGACATGATTTACTTTACGAGTAAGCCGGGTTCCGGGATAAAAAAAACCCGGAGAAGTATGAACCGATCCCCGCTTTTTTCTTGGAGCTAATACTCGCATGGAATTACTATTTTTGCCTCTTATGCCGGGATAATGCATAAATAATCTACGTATATGCCCATACATAAAGGATTTGTCACCTGCATCCCATTATGGGGTTCTCGGTGTGTTAAATTTATATATTGCCGACTCTCCACACACACACGTATTACGACACCAAATAAATCCCAATATGTTTTACCCCGGAGAAATATACATAAATAAATTCGGATAATTAGAGGTGCCAGAGACCCAGGAGGATCGCTCCTGGTTTTTCTCAGCTTAACTGCATTCTACCGAACTCTCTTCCCTCGAACATTCCCGTTCAATCAGTATTATTGAAATAGCTTGTAAATAAATGTATTTGAACTAGTTAGTAGGCCACCAACACTAACCCTCCCGCTCTTGAGGGAGTGAGTTGAACCGCCCAATTAATCCTTCTAATATGTCCATACAAATTAATGGACTCGTATGAGCCTTGAATGAATAGGATAACAAGCACAAGGAGAGAAATTCGCTCAGTCCCCTAACTTTCGAGTATGCAAAGCAATTTCCTTTCCGACCCCTCTAATTTATGACCTTTTCCTCAGTGAATATACTACTTACTCGTAGCTACTCCTATTAGGTAGTATATGATTGCAAAGGGCTTCCGATAGAATACTCGTAAAAATCTTGGGATTTGGGTATTAATATATTATAAACCAGTATTATTAGCATTAGACATTGGGAGAAATATTCAAATAATCATTCTTATTTTCCCCTAAAATTGTTTTGAATTTTGTTGAATTTTTTAAATCAATTCCTCAAGATACACTGCTTTTTATGGCGAGGATTCCTCAGACCTCTTAAAAGTTTTCCTAATAGCCCTACTCGAACGACGACTTGAAACTTTCTTTCAAACTTTCCTTTTACATTTTGCATCTTTCCCGAGTAAAATGGTACTTTTATTAACTATTGAGATGACAAAAATTGCGTATGGAAATGGCAAGTGCTTCTGAACCCCACAAAATATGCAAAACACATGGAGGAAACTCTTATTGCAAACAATTTTCCTAAGGATCTTGACAAAGAGAAGAGTGTTCCAGATTTGCAATAAAACAGCTCTTGAGGTGGAGGGGAAGTCATTGGGATCTGCAATAAAAAATGTAAACTCCTCCTGATTTCCCCTACCTCCTCCACCATCTCCGACTTATGAAAAATGTCAGAATGAGTAAGAGCTAATATTAGCAAAAGAAATGAGAATATTCCGAGGTATTTCCTCTTCAATCTAGGGGGAAACGGGAAAGAATGGAATAAGGGGGAAACATAAGAGGGTCAATATTTGTCACAGAGTGCTTGTTCAATTCAATTTTGAGAAGTTGAGTGGCCCATCAAGGATCTATACTCATAACTGTGGAGGGTGCTTACACAAAGTA
>JAAZTK010001256.1:0-14758 GCA_036507255.1 Megalothorax incertus
CAGAGTCCTGGATCGATCGCTCGTTCCCCACCCCCCTCTCTCCTCCTCTTCTTCTTCTGCTGCTTCTTTTATATACTGCCTTTGTAGTATACTCAGTTTTTGGGGACTGGGCCAATAACTAGACCCTCGCCTCCAATACGCATTTACCCATTCCAGAAAGAGGATGGGGAGATGGGGGGGGGGGGGGTTCTCTCCTCCCAACTCTTTCAACTAACCCCGGACCAACATAAATATATTTACAAGGAGAAGGCTGTAAGCCACAGCTTGGTCACCAAGAGATCAGAGGTGGGCATTGCCCTATTTGCAATTTGCAATTGACCCCATACCTTTAAGAAATTAAAAATATCCCATATGTAATTTCGAAAAATTCTCAACTGGAGGGCCATATCTTCTGTAATTTGTAGAAATGTAAAAATCCCATAACGAAAAACAAAAAATAATTGTACATTTTAGCATATATAACTTAAATGAGCATTGCCCGCCTATGAGAGTCTATTTTCCTTGTAGACTACTACTCAGACCTTAGTAGTAATGGTGGTAATGATCAACAGAGCATAGTAAGAGAGGAAGATGAAAGGAGAGCAGTGGGGTCGGTCCAATAGTTCAACTGGTTGTACAATACTGTCCAAAGGATGAAAGCCCAACCGCGGAAACGGGGCCAAAAACCGAGCCCAAAGTCACATCATTTTGACGAGTTTTATTATGTAGAGCTAGAGCCGAGTTATTTACAGCCGGCTCAAGTCAAGGGACCCTGAATGGGGAACTCGCCCGCTGAGGGGAGGGGAATTAATGTCCTCTTTCAGGGCCATCTTATCTCCAAATCATATGTACTTCTACAAGGACTAGCCTTTTTGCGAATATTTAGGGCGCACTCAACTTTTTCGACTTCAAAATTGGAACCATTTTCAGAACCGCAACCAACTTTCAAGGATTTGATCCTATTCTTGTATTGCCTAATTTAATGATTTCTTTATTACACATTACACATATACTATAATAGTACAATAAGTCATTCCTTCATTATTAAACATATTATTGAGTTTAAGCTTTGAGAAATTGTGAATTAAATGTTTCCTCACATACTATTTTGTCACAATTAAAACGAATTTCATTTGCATGTGCCATAAAAGGATTGAAACGAAGCGATATGCTCATTCGACAACTAATCCTAGTGTATTCTCCAAAGTCCCAAGACACGCAAAGGGCCCTTTGCGAAAGTTGATCGAAAATGATCTTTATATTTCCTTCAACAGTAGGGCCCTAGTCGAAAGAGAATACGAACAAAAAAAATCCCGAAGACTTTCTCTTCTCTTCACCCAGGGAAATTTCAATAAAGCCAGAAGATTGTGTAAGAGTGCTTTGAGCGATACTTGATATACTTTGCTAAAGCTCTCAAGATTGTGAAAAATGGAGTAGGGTAGCCTGAAAGCGTCCATCATCATTTATAACCTCGTCCCTAGCTTCCAATCAAACTTTGGATTTGACGGAGAGTTTGCATGTTGGCCATTCATATAGCTCCAATTTGAGATGGTGATAAGGAGTGTGAGATGTGAGATTTCTCAAAATTTACTGCATATTAAATCTCTTATCGCCCCTAGCTCTGAATCGAACCTGAGGGTGTAAACAGAGTTTTATTGCTATTTATAAAAACACATCCGTAATATATTCTATACCATATAAATTTATTAGGTACTAATATTGTACTACTACATATATACGAGAAATAAATTGAAGAACCCTCGCGTGACACGTGGTAGTCCAATAATATTTCCCCAACAGTAATAACTCCCCTTTGTAAAATGTATCGGAATTATCTTGGAATTTTCGAGATTCTGTCATTCCGAAATTCTTGATAGTTGTCAATCTTTTTTACTACCGGAATTCTCCGTGATTTTGCAGGTGGGTCAGATTAGGAGATGGATGGCTATTCTAAAGCCCTCCATCAACATCGGTCCAGCCCCGGAAAGTGGTTTTTCACCGGGTTAATCGCATGTATCAATCCTCTCTCTCTCTCTCTCTCTCGCACATTCATCCCATGATCATCTCATTTTCCAGTCTTGTGAGTATAAAAATTGCTTGCGCACACACGGATCTCGAAGCAAATAAATCTCTCCCCGGATCAAACACATTCCATTCTCATTCATCAGAGGAGAGATTAATAAATTTCTGTAACACAAGGTCCCTTTGAACAGGGCACACGGGCCACTTTTTCTCTCTGCCAATGTATCAAAAATTTATTCTCAAGCTAATTGTGATAAATTTGTAGGCAAATTCCAGCCGAGGGGGAGGGATCTTTCAAAGAGCACTTCAATTAATATTGTATACCGAGTTGGGAGTCGAATAGCTGAAATAATGGAAATATCGGAGGAGAATCAGGGGAGGGAATTCGAATGCTCTTTGGGGAATAAAAATAAGATTGGAATTTGTGAGAGAGAGAGAGAGTCAAGTGAACAAATGATTGGGTGAAAAGGGAGGCCTGAATAATTCCCTATAAGAGGCGAATCCGAGAATTTGGCGAAAATAGATAGAAGGTGAAAGCAATGTTTGTTGAACTTTATAAGCTGCCTCCTCAATACCCTTCCCACTTTAATCTTGATCAGAAAAGGTTGGGGATTTCAAAAGGAGTCATTGTTAAATCTGTCGGTTAGTTTTTCCAATTGGAAATTTCAACTTTTTAAAATAAACCAAAAACAATCAATGCAATAAATAAAAACAAAAATTTAAATATTTTTAAATTACAATAGTAATAAATAGATTTTTTTAAAAATCAATTTAAAATATACTCTTATATATATAATATATTAACTAGAAATTAGGGCCCGAATTACATTCCGGCTTCAATAAATAGGCCTAATCTTAAATAGGCCTAATCTTGAGATTTCTAATGAGCTATTGTACAATATTACTATTTGTATACATAAAAATAAAAGTAAAAAATAAAAAGTTAAATGCTTATATTAGATAATAGAATTAAAGAATTTTGAGGGTATGAGAAAAAATCTCCGAAATATAGGGTATCTTTCTCCAATAAGGTACCATACTACAATGCATGGAAATCGACATTCCTTGTATACCTAAATAGCCAAGTATCATAGAAACCTTATTTTTACACGATGAGTGACAACGAAGAAGTGTTATGTATTCATACCTGTTTGTCCCAAACGCAACTCCTCCTACACCCTTCGTCCGATTTTGCTCATTTATATGTCAATCTACTCCTCTTGGGCTCCCATGCTGCGTTAAGGACGAAAATTTGGGGAAATGTTATCGGGGAAGATTTTGGTGATCATGGTCAATTTAACATATAGCCTTATGGGAGTAAAACCCTAAATATTTAAATTGCAATATCTCTCAAACCATTTATCCGATCTTAATGATTTTTAAGCCAATGGATAGCCCTTGGTCGATTTGTGGAAAGTGTTAAATAGCATTAAAAAATATTCACGGGTGTGGGCGTAACAGAGGTTCAAATTAAGACCTAGATCCCTATAGCAAATACATAGGGAAATTAGGGGTAAAACCTGAAAATGGAGAAATATGAGTAAAATAGGTGAATATTAATTGGCTGAGAAAATCGTGTCATTTTTAGTGCTAATGGGGCTAGGTAATAGCCCCATTAGCAAAAAAATAAAAGTTTACCACAATATTTGTCCATTTTAGCTTCAATGTCGTGATATAATAAATAAATTTTAAAAAAAATTATTTTATGCCTTTTAGTGCATTTACTCATCGTGTATTATTAATTTTTTTAAAATTAAACTTATAAATATCTATGATACTTGTAAATAGTAGCTATAGGAATTAATAACTTTGAATTAGTTTACTGATCCTGAGTTCAATATCTGTCAATAGACCTCGGAAATGAGTTATGAGTAACTCGAATTGACTCGACCCGAGTTAAAACCCAAAGTAATTGATCAAGTCCCTATTAACTCGATCAAGTATTGAACATTTTTTACGTTTATCAACCAATTGGGGAAATATTATATAGAAATTGTCAGACTGACAATCGAGATTCAAAATCAAATTCGAGATGAAGGTTAATCAACCAACTTGGCCCCTCGACTGGAACTCCTATATTCTATATTAATATACAATAATAAATTGTACTTTGTAAATTATGTAAATAGTATAAAAAAATGTAGGATATGTAGGTTTAGAAAAAAGATAGGGATTGAAAGCTGAGGCGATAACCTTTTTAATAAGGTGTGAAAGAAGGGTATACGATAAAGGGGGTGTCTTGAGCTCTCCGTCTATCACTAACGAAGCTTCGCAGAGCAATAAATCTCAATTTCTTATACTTTTATTATTGGATTAAAAAAATGCTAGAATATCGAAGATTGCCTTTAAAGTTGGACAAAATCGGCGAAACCAAAATATATCCTGGTATTTTTTTTTTTCAAAAATTAGTCCAATAGCAAAAGTTGTAGAGGAGATCAAGGTCTACAATATCACTCTGCTAAGAATAAGTTTCTTTTGTGGCGGCCGGAGAGCCCAAAACACTCCCTTATCCCCTAACCTCCTTTATTTCCCTCTTATTTAATTTAAGGAATAATTAAATTACCTACTTGTATCCTACGATTACTCTTTACTGGGGTACTTCAACCTTTTCGACTCTTGCTGAATACCCATTGTGAAGTTTATATGCCTATCGGGGGAAATACAATAGTGTGGAAAATCGAGGTGAAATCCTTCCCAAATGGATCCTCGAAAAAGAAAAAAAAGAATCGAAGGACGGCTCGTTGCATTGTCTAAATAAATAGTTCTTTTGAGGGCCTTAAGTTCGAATCATTCTAAACTCTAAAGCTTGGGGTTAGTTCTGGTTTATAAGCAGAGTTCTCTAGAGGTGTACCTCTATATAAAAAAGGTAAAAAAGGGGCTTAGATATTCCAACTATTCCTCGAGGAGAAAAAGAAGCTCTGCTGTTTTTTCTCCCTTAAAAGCGGCCGTCTCTGCACGGCTTCAATCTAATCAAAAATGACTCGCTTTCCCCATTTCGGCTCTCAAATTGGGACGAGTGTAATGATGACGATTGAGGTCTGTCAGAGCACATTCTCTGCTCTAGGTTTCCCAGCCATTCATTACCCGGAGGAATTCAGCAAAGAGCGAGAGTGAGTGTATAGGATCTTGGATAAAAAGCATTTGAAATTGATATCAGCATTTTTAAGTCGACAAAGCATTGAGCACTCTTTCTGCCACAGAGTGACACTCGAATGCACCCTTTATAAATGGCCCCGTCATAGGACTTCCATTTTGACCCGGAATATTCTCTTTTGTCCAGAGTTATTGCAAAGGACCAACATAAGGGCTGACCAACCATTCATTTTGCTTCTCGGAGCTCGAGAAGCAAAAATCGAGCCCCCACTCTGAAGCTCAAAGGCGTATTTTTTCAAAGAATCGGGCTCTTTTAAGGCTCATGAAAATTGCTCAAGTCTCATGTAAAATATTCTCGAGATCACATTAAAACAGTATATTGTACTACATACTTTTTTTCAGGGGCCTTAAAAGAAAGAGAGCTTCAAGTTATAATACCATAGTATATTCAATGAAGAAGGGTCTAATTGGAGCATCTCCTGTGAGATGAGACTCTTCCAAGGACTCTTGACATTAATTGTGGTTAAATTAGGTCCTACCTTCAGAGAGTACGTAGTTGAGTATCTGAGCTCGGGTTTCAGGCAAATATCCCCCTTTGGGGATTTTGCAAAATTCCAGTACAAAATGCGATTTAAACGGGATAGGGTTTTGGCAAAGACAAATTGACTTTATGAAAAATGGAGGGGACTAAAGTTCTAATGGCTTGTTTTAAACACAAACTTATTGTATCAAATCCAATAGTACTTGTACCTTCTCGTAGTACTACCTACTACTACGATGCTAGAACTGTGTAGTATTTATTGCATGGGGAGATGGATGTGACATATCTGCAATACCTATCTTTCATAAATATTTATACAAAATAACAAGCTAGGGAATAACTGAAATCTCATCTCGTACCTCGAACCCATACATCTTCCCCAATCTTCCCCTACAATCTAGCCATGTTTTTATTTGGAATTTGGCCCTGATTTTGTTCAATATTTAATCCAAATTCAATTTTTCAAAATCTTTCTGTCCCATTGTTCTATTGTATGTAATAATATTGTAGTGGGTACATAGATATGTAAGTACGATACATGTCAATATGTATTATACTACAGATAAATCTGTATATTTAAAAGATAAAAGGATTCATGCTCATTTAAATGCGCAGCGAGTATCACAATTATTTGCACATTTTAATTAAAAACTAGGAGGCAAAACTGGCCCCAGTCCAAATGATTCGATTCCAATTAAACAATCTAATCTGAAAATTGCGAGACCCCTTTGTTCTCGGGCTTCTCGACATAATAAAAGGGGGACATAGGATCCTTAGAACACTCCCGGGTACTTTGTAAGACTCGAGCCACTTTCTGAAGAACCTTTGAATACTAGTTCTATCAAGTTCAAGATGCTCTCTTTTTCAAAGAGATATTTTTGCGAGCTATAATACATATATTGAATTTCCTTTAGCCTCTGTCCTCGTTTATCCTCGATTTTATTTTCGATCCTTTTATGTCAAACAGCAAATGCGGCAATTCTAATTCTAGTATGGTTTAAATTTATAATTTTTTAGAAATAGTATTAGATAATTTAGATATATAATATTGTACATGCCATTTATTATTATATGTATCTATCGTATTATACCTGTTAGGGCATTTTCTTTTGGAGGGGTTATATAAAAATTCAGTTCTATTGCACATTACATTATAGTTGAAGTAGTCTTATATGATATTGTATATAAGACTTGTATTACAGATATATTGTACTTATATTATAAGTACAATATGTATGTAAGTATATAGGTGTTAAAAAAGTGTAGAATTTCGTGAACGGGCTTGCCTCTTGGTTTCCCCGTTTAATTAATACAAAAGGAATAAGTAGTAGTTCTTATTCTCCTCCGTTTATAGGTTAAGTCATTGTCTAGCGTAAAACACCATATAATTCCCGGGTGCTTCCAAAGTTGGTCATGTTGTTAACCCTATAGTCTCAGACTCTGGGGAGTACATTTATTATTTTTAGGAGGCCAGTGGCGGGCGCGGAGAAACTTTGCTATAAAAACGGCATTAAAACAAATGGTTGAATAATTAAGAGAAACTTCTCTAAAATACCTTGTGAGAAGAAGCTATGAGCTGATTACGTCCCTGATTCTATTTTCAGCTCGTATTATTACTCTACCATGAATTAATTTCAGCCCATTCGGCCTCCGGAATGACTTTCCCTAAGCGCATTATATAAATATTTTTATCTCATCTTATTATACTATTAGTAGTATACTTAATACATACCTAATATGTTGTATTTAATATCATAGAACGAGTAGTATTGTTTATTAATATTATATTCGGTAGTGCTAACGTGAAACAGAGACAATTTTAGAGAGTTAATGAAAAAAGTGGAAAAAAGTTGATTTCTGTCTTTTTTTTCTAAAAGTACTCCTGATTCAGGAGTCGCCCAAGATAAGTAATACTTTAAATATATGCACGCTTGAAATTGGATTAAATTTGGGGGTAGGTGAGAATTAGTGGATTCTGGATTCCAGAATCTGGAATATAGCGGTGCCGAGAATAAACAAGGGAGGGTGTCAGCAAATGAATTCATAATTATCTAGAGCTGGATTTGCTAACGAGGCTGCAAGGACTCCTAATTACTGCAGGACCCGTTAGTTAATAATAATACAGAAGAGAAGAGGCGACGGGTGCTGGCGTCAGCAAAAAACACATTTGCATTCGCATTTCCCAGCTCTTCTTGCTCTTTCTCTTCTCTGAATTTAAATACATATTGCGATCGAGGAGAAGTCGAGAGCTTTGGCGTCGGAGCGATAAAACCACTCTGGACCAAAAAAATAGAGCTCGGATGGACCCCCCTCTGCGGGGATGTCAAGATTGTGGGAAATGGGCCGGAGCAATTCATTCCACGTCTCTTTGGTTTTATCTCCTGAAAAACTGTCCCAAATCCTAACTCCAGTTGTCTACCTCTCCTTATCCCCGCATCAACATTCGACGGCCCTGCAAGGATCCTTTTCTAAAATATGCAAAATCGATGCAATGGAACCGGAATGCCCCCAAGCTGGATCCCTCAACCGAAAAGGCGAGATTGAAGTCGGAGAAAACAGCGGGGCAAGTGCCTTTGCCACTTGGGGGCCCTTCCTCTTTCAATTTACAGTCAAATCTGTTTCAGAAAAGCTTTTTGTTTTTCATTCTACTTTGCGCGAATTGAGGGATATTTTACAAAGGAAATGTGTTCGAAATTGACATGAGATGAAAATGAGAAATCAAAGTGCAAGGAGTTTATAAAGAGGGAAAAGTGCTCTATTTATTCAAGCTTATTTTATCAGTATCTTATCATCTTGTTAAATTATAAATTATAATATCACAAATTATCAACAAGTTTGGGGTTTTTAACTGTTATGTATTACAGATCTGTATTCTTGTTAAAACCTTCTACGGATAGTATTGATAATCCGGGATAATATCATCTTATTAGATAATTAGACGATTATGTATTGCGCTAATTTTGTAAATTTCAATTCAAGGGACCAAATGATTTTATCAAAATGCAAATTTTTTACCTATTGGAAATTTCTTTTAAGACTTTAAGTTATAGCTTATGATTCATGAAGTTATGATAAATTATCTGTATTAATACGATATTAGTATTAGTTATATCATAATATATGTATTAGTGCTACTACAAATATTATACAATACTTTTACTATTATATTTACACTCATGTAATGAACTAATGATCCAGTTATTGTATACTTGTAGTAGTAATACAAATGATATTGATATCGTACTTATTTAATTCTTACGAGTATTTTCTTATAAAAGGACTACCCATTGGGATCTCGCTAGCCTTCTCGACATTCTTGAGTGACTGATCCTGAGGCAATGAATACCAAAATTTCGTCCAGAATTCTAATTTTTTGCTTACTATTGTATTATGCTGGAATTTGAACTGTTTAGAGACAATTCCATTTCCTATTTTAAAATGAATTCTTGAAATATTTACAAAAATATACATACTCTGTCTGCACTGCACTGCACTGCACTGATCATTTTTTCCAAACAAAAGTCAATCGATAGTAGTTTTATTCATGATTAAATTCATAGATGTATAGATAATAACATAATAGTATGTAGAATACAAGTTAGACTGATGTTGTAACACAGAGAGGAGGAAGAAGACAACACTATTCTATTTTTAGTTATATTAAATTATAATAACAATAAACGTAAGGCTCATCACAATTAAAATAGGTAGTATATTCAAAATATAAAGTCCAACAAATTGGACAAAAATCTGCAATCTCATGAACACAATCAGATACAACTGCTGCTTTTGCGGAAAACCTCCTCTTAAAAAAAACTCCTCATCATTTTATCTAAATATATCGATAATCGATATATCCGTAATTATCGTATTAATGTAAATGTACGACATACACCGCGTAAAATACCATCGGTAATTTCCTTCTCCTTCTAATCCTAAATATCGGCGAATAAATACTCTCGAATCGGTGATTTGAATTTAAATTGGACGTGAGCATTCGGCTTGAACAGTGTATATTATTAATTAGTTATCTTTGGAGTTAATGGCCTATATCTCTAAAATTTCTTATATTTTTCCATAAATCCAATATATTATATGCAAGTTGGGAGATCTCATATCTCATATCTCATATATGTGTATACAATACTAGTACTATTATATTGTAAATTTATAATATCTCAATGTCATTCACTATTTACAATTAACGACAAATAACGCTAATTAATGTTAAGAAAATAATGTATCGATTTTTAGTTAGTTTTTCCAATATTTAAATTTTTAAATATACATAGGTCAATCTGTACTTGCAGATATGCTCTCTTAATAATTATATACTCTTTTTAACCCTAATCCAGCGGGTAGGAATACAAGTTACTCGATATTTTCGGCCCAGAATCAAATCAGGTAAGATTTTGTGCCCATTCCATAAAAGATCTTTCAATCCATTTATTAAAATTCCTATCTACCTAAATAAAAGTTTACAATATATGAATTAGGGTTAAAATGAATTTATAAGATTTACCTATATCTCAAAAATACATACACCTAATACATATCTGTTCAATGTCTAACTTTAAAAAGAATCAAAAGAAATATCATAGTTCATATCATAGGCAAGAGTTTAGGTTTTCTGAGACTGAAAAGAATGAATACAATCAGGGGATCTATAATTAAAATTATGAGCCAAATCATCGGTTTAAAAAGTGTTAAAGACTAGGTAATAGAACATAGCGCCGCCTTCTCTTCCTTCTTCCTCTAACTCCTCTTTTTTCAAAAACCCCTTTCATCTTATTTTCTAAATTCAAACAATAAACAAAATAAAAGAACAAGTAAGTATATAATTACATGTACTTCTTACTAGTTAAAGTTCTTAACCTACTAAACTGTAAGGGTCAATTTGATTCACGAAACTTTTAAGCATGACCTATTCATTAATCGTAATTTTATATTTTTAACATTGTAAATAGATACGATATTATATGCAAATAATTAT
The DNA here is from genome assembly GCA_036507255.1 of Megalothorax incertus. Taxonomy (NCBI): domain Eukaryota; kingdom Metazoa; phylum Arthropoda; class Collembola; order Neelipleona; family Neelidae; genus Megalothorax; species Megalothorax incertus. Next base: position 10,629 of record JAAZTK010001256.1, read on the forward strand.
CATATCTTTTTAAATTAGCATATCTTATGCAATTAATCCTATATATTGTTAACTATTCTTATTAAAATCCTGAATCCATTTAAAATATACGGATATCGCTAGTATCTGACTCCCCCTTCATTTTTTACCTTTAAATCAAAGTCACAGGAAGTCCTTCTATTTTATCATCCCTGCAGAAAAAAGGGATTGATCTAAAGTCTCTTTTCACCGGGATCTCAATTATACTATTACTTACTCGCTTATATTATCCTACGATATTATATCCGTAGACTATTAGTAAAAGAATATCAAACAAAAACAAAGAACAAGTTTAAACAAAAACGGAGCCAAGTCATAATACCTTCCTTTATATATTCGGCACAGAACAGTACAAAAAACACAATATCCGATTAATAAACCTATCATATTACAATTTACAAGAGTTCTAACGGCGGAAACGAGTGTATAAATGTGAAAAAAGCATACGATAATTAAGGGTTGATAAATTCGCTATCGTTCAAAAAAATACTTGATAATAAATAATAAGCCAGGTTCACTAATTCAATGTCCTATCAATTCTCAATCTATCGTAATTACTATTTACTTGTATGTATTATATATATACTACAATATATTCTATGTACAGGTTGCAATACTTGTAGTAGTTGGGTTAATTGATTATGATCTACGATTAATAATAATTGTAATAGAGTTCATTGGCGGAGGCTGTGGATTTAAGCGAGCTTTATATACCAATATTTACAGCTCGCTAATTCCTCCATCGGGGACACCCGCCTTCACTTTTTCCAGCACCTTATTCACAAATTCTGTAGTATGCCCACCAATTTTGTGCTCTAAAAACAAAAGAAATAAAAAATCCAATTATCGTAAACGGTAAAAATCTACAAAGTATTATATTGGAATTGAAAAAAAAGAATTACTTGTCCCATATTTGGAGATTCGCTCTACTTTTGTGAGCACAGGCTCCGGATCTGTGGATGTACCATCCATCTTGGCAAATACCAGCTGTTTTGACTGTTCAATCGCGTTCATTAATCGACCTAAACAATATATGTATTTTTTTAAAAAAAAATGGGTACAAAACCAATGTGATTACTATTGTAAATTGTAATACAATACTTACGATGTTCTTGTTCAAGTCCATACAATTTGAGCTTGTTCGCTTCGTGTTGAGCCTTTTTCTTTAATCGACATGCTCTGTGTATATAATTCCAACGTGATTTAAAACATAAATATAATTATAATTGGAACATACCTTGATGCTAACTTGTTTTTCTCCTTTCTAGAGCGGGATTTGACTGCATTTGGAAGGTCTGCTACTGGAGTCATCTAATGAAATAGAATCATTAAGGAGGTTGCCTATTATCTTGTAAAATACAACATGAGTATTAAAACCATACCTCAGCAATAACCTTATTAAGTCTATCCAGCTCTTTCCCAATAACCCACAACTTTCTTGGGTTTGGTGTAAGGTCATTCCCATCACCCTTTCTCGCTTTCCCACTATGTTTAATCCCTTGAATATGACACAGTGGAGAGAAGACTGGGTCAGTAGGTTTATGGAGTACATGAGGATCCTCTTGAGTTGGTGCCAGAACCAGGCGTTGACCTTTAGGACCTTTTGCTTGCACATTATACTGCCAAAAGAATCGCTCACGCCTAGTACCACTGCTACTTCCTGCATTACTCTCAGTGTCGCTCACCTCAGATTCTAAATAATTGATTTTTTATTATTATCAATTAATACTTAGGATTAAGTACAAGTACAAATCAATATACCTCCTTCATCGCTCGAATCTCGATCGCTAACATCATCAGAATCAAACCCTTCATCCATTGACAATGAAAATTCCTTTCCAGGGCTGAGTACATCGGCGGATAGACTCCCAAGGGATCCCGCTTCTGCAAGTGAGCCCGTTGAGAGAAGGTGAGGCCTATGAAAGCAAACAAAAATCGAATTAAAAATGAAGATGTGATGGTTTTAAAACCTTGAAAATTGAATACCTTGGATCTCGACGCGACCAAACAGTTTCTCTACGTTGCTGCCACGCTTCCCATGCATTATTCCCTTGGGCAGTAGGTGCGGATGTGGAGAGACGCTGCGAAAATGATCCAGGAGTTGGGGAGAGGGATGAACGCGGAAGGGATTGCCCTAGCGGACTTGCACCATCTGGAGACTCTAATGAATTTTGAAGCTCCCTCCTTAGGAGGAGTTCTCTTAACCCACCAGAAGTGCTACATTAAAAGAATCCCAATTAGTATTGTAAGTAGGTACTATTATAATAAAACGAGTGTGGGTGGACATTACCTGGGCTGGGGATTTGCGGTAGGAGAAACTGTAAATTTTATATCTTGGGCTCCCTGGTTCTGTTGTTGTTGGGCTTGTTGCTGTTGAAGGAGCGTTTGCTCTAATAGAGTAGAACCCCCAGGTGGTGCTGAAGGGATATTAACTTGATGGATCCCCTTTTGGGTAGCCAGTGGAGGGAAAGATGAAGAGGTGTGTACTTGAAAAGGTACAAGGTCACCATCAGGATCAAGTGGATTAACACCCGCCGGGGTTTGTGGTGAAGGGGTTGCCTCAGAGGGGTGGGAGTTGACCGTCAGCTGGCCAATAAAGGTCATCAAAATTAAGTCCATCAAGTAGAGTATCTGCATCAGGGGCATTCAACTCTGCCAGTGTAGGACCAAGTAATTCATCACCTCTTTCAACACGGAAAATATCATCATCATCTACTTCGTCCACAGCCATTGATAATTTAGACAATTCTCCACCCATTGGATCAATTTCTGTAGATTCTTCTGATTCCATTGCAGAATCCATCATCATTCCTGGCCATCCACCACCACCACCACTCATCATCCAATATTGAGGTTCCCTTCGAGAAGGGATAGGCATCCCTTGAGGTGAAGAGGCTGCCATTGAAGAATTTGAGAGAGGAGAGAGAACCTCCGCCCCCACCCACACTTGTTACTGGAGAAACTGGTTGATCTCCTCCGCTCCCCGGAGACGTCGGCTTCAGATGACGCTGTTGTGAATTGTTGTTGTTACTGATTTGCACGTGAAGAAGCCGGGACATGGCCGGGACAGGTCCTGACCAAAAAGACCAGCACCACCACCTGCAAAAAAAACACATTATTATTTTTTGAATGATTGCATTATTTATGATAAAATCTGTCGTCACACGGGTCAAAAGTGAACAGACCGTTTACGTAATGGATATTGATAAGGTTTAAATTTATACATACATGAATATACGAATTTCATGACAGTCCCTACTTTTTGTATTGGAAAATGAATCATGTAAAATGATATTATATATAAACTCCCGATATTTATCAAAATTACATTGACATTCTAATAAAACTTGGCATGTATCGTATATAATGTACAAATTGCACAAAATAAAATGAAGATTACAATAGATTAACCCAATTTGAATTTGTACGAAAGTAGTAGGTATAAAGTATTTGATTCAACTAGTACATACCAAAATTTACTACAAATAATTACCTAAGCACATTTTGACATTTTTTTCGAATTGTGATAAATTACAATATATAAATTTATATATTGCAGTAATATCCGTATATAGGATATTTTATATTTTAATATTATATCCTTAGCCCAAAAATATTGTACTTGCCATAATATCGTAGATGAAGTACGTAAAAAAGTCCAAACTTTGATATTCAATTAACAATGTGAGTTTATACTCTATATATAGAGAGTTAAGAGTGATAAAAAGTTTTTATAAAAAAAGAGAAACGATTTTAGATTAATCAACCCTGAATAGTATGTATGCACTATCTGGGATTCACAAAAAGTCACAACAAGTTATATAATTAATAACACTGGAGAACGCACGAGGTTCCTCTTCCTCTCTCATAGTAAGTAGTTACGTAACATGATCATATGATCAATTACCAACAAACAAGAATTGTTTACTTCCAGAGAAAGGAGCTGGAAAGCTGTTTTACACCCTCCTCCTATGTATCCGTATATGTATTCATTATATCGGGCTTTTCAATGTGTATTAAGTATCTGGCTTTCCACTAATTGCAGACTAAAATTAAAAGTATATTCTGGTAGTTTGGGTCAATTAATTGGCCCATACCAAGTTTCAAATTAT
>JAAZTK010001257.1:0-14757 GCA_036507255.1 Megalothorax incertus
AAATGCAAAGCTCAAATCTGTTGAGACACAAGTTGAATTTATTTTTGGATCAAGAGATTCTTGTAAAAATTTCTGGAAAAAATGTGTAGAACATCATACATTTTTCCGATGTGAAGGGAATCCTTCGACTGCGGCGTATGACGAGGAGGATGATGGATCAAGGCGTTCACTTTTTAATATATTCTCAGCAAATCCGGGTAGGAGGAGCTCAACAAAGCGAGGTGTGCCCCAACTCCCTCTCTCCTCGACAGCAGCTCCGGGGACTAGTCAAATGAATTCACTCGGTGCTGGGGGAGATGATTGGGATCGGACTAGTCAGGGATCTGGAGGTTATTCTCAGAGGAGCCTAGGAAGGCCATCAGGAGCGAATCCTAATTATGGATCATCATTTAAATATACTGGGAGGACTCAGCGGGAGATGAAACAATTTATTCGGGATAATTTTAATCTTCGTCGACATAATTCCTTCAATTCGTACTATAATAAAAGGTATCCGAATAACCCAAGGGCTTCTGGGGCTGATTCGGAGAAAAAGGTTAGCCAACCTCTTATACCCGGAGAAAAAGAAAGAAAGGTAATTTGCGTAATTCTTTTGGAACTTGAATTTAATTTAAATTGTAATTTCCAGGAAGCGTCAGAGGGCTATATTTCTAGCGGTGAAGGATCTGCAAATAAAAAGAAGATACTCAAAAAATCAGTCTCCCTCTCCACATCCCCATTTAACAATTACAATTATTACAATAATTCTCCGGGACCTGCCCCCGCCGTAAATGCATACATTGAAGAATATGGGATTATAAATAAATTGGATCGTTCTCAAGAGCATATTAGCTCAGCGTCAGATCCTCCAGTTCATGGACGTAAGAGCCCTAGGGCTGTCCCAACAGAGAAAGTGGCAAAAGAATTTCAAGGTGCGGATGTACCCGGTTATGAGAATTATAATAAAGCTGCAATGCTATACGAGACTAGAAGACGTTATCGATCTGTGGATGATGAGGATTTTGATTTCCATTTCCGGGGTGGGTCGGAGGAGAGGCAGGAGAGGTCAGTAAGTCGTGGGAGTGGCTCTGGAGCTGGATATGGCCTGTATTCCTCTCGAGATGACGGAGATGAGATTGAATTTATCGATTATTACAATGCATACCCTCCTCAACCACACACACAAGGAGATTATCCGAGGATAATAGGTGCTGGCTCCGGTGAAGTTGGATATTACGATAATAGGGGGAATTACTACAGTCGAGGGCAGGCTGAAGCTGCAAGGGTAGTCCCCCCTGGCCGGTTTGAGGGCAACCCCCAAGGGATCCCAGGCTCGGCATTTTATGGGACTCAAACTTCTGGAGATTATGATGATTTCCCCGTGGAGAATGATGACATTGGTGATGAAGAGGATGAAGAAGATGAGGAGGAGGATTATGATGATGAATTTGATCAAAATTTCCGGGGTGCAGGAGGACCTCCCGGGGGAGGTGGACCTGGTCGTGGTTCAGGCGGCGGCGGCGGCGGTGCTGGTGGCGTTAATCCGAATAATTCTTACAGATATTATTACGGGAACCCGGCTCACCATCAAGGAGGTCGAGGAGGAGGTGGCTATCAACCACCCCCACCAAGTCATCAAGGAGGAGGAGGAGGTCGTGGTGGAATTCGAAAGACTTTCAACGCTTCTTATGATACTGAGGTATAAATTTGCTAATATCGTAAAAGTGCCAAAAAATTGTGAAATATATGCCAATTACAAGTAAATGTTTTTTTTCAGTTTTATATGTGTTTTTTATATTCTTTGTTTGTTTTAGATCTAAGCATAATTGATTTGCTTTGTTTTGTTGTAATATTAGTAGTATACCAATTACTTGATATAAATGTGCAATTAATTTTTTTAAGCTCAGGAAATCAACGAATTATTCGACAATAAAATAGTACCTTTTTTCGATGCTCTTTAATTTTGAAATGGCCACAAATCTCTCCGTGCACCTTTCTTATTTCATTTTTATCTTATTATTTATCGTAGCTTCATTCCTGTCACTCGTGATTCAAATTTACATGCAAATTAAGTACCGTTATTTGTCAAAGCGCATTCCTGATTTCAAGGTACTATATTCACGTACACGTGCTTATTAGGATGGAATTACAGCCGCTGGATTTACAAAATTTCAAAATTTTTTTAGGCGGATTATGGCGGATCTGAACCAAAATTCTGGGATGGGGATTTTCCTGGAGATCTTGATGAAAAAAGTGAAGTGAGCGATCGAAGTTTCCGAAGTCATAAGAAACATATCCAAAACATATTATGATGAGAATTATAATGTGAGCAAAAGCCTGGATAATATTTCCACGCTATCTTCATCACTTCGTGAATTCCCTGTGACTCGACTTCGACCTCATAAGCCTCATCATACGAAGAGTCATCATAAGGTCAAAAGGAATAGTTATACAGGGAGGGTACAACTTTATGAATTTGAAAATGGGGGGCTCATACGGAGAGGGTGGACTTAAAGGGTCCAAATCATCAACATTTGATTCGGGTGGAGTTGAAAGTGAATTTGATGTGGGTTCAACAGAGACAGATGAAAGATCACCAATCCCCCCTCTAGTGACGCTACCTCATCCAATTCATATGCAAACAAGTTCTAGTTTAAATACAAGCAGTTCCAGAGATGATGGAGAGATGACAGCGCAAGAGAGGCTCAAAATAAAAAGAAATTCGCTAACTAAAATCCAAGCTGTGGAATTTGATACGGAAGAAAGTGCGGATGAGAAAGAGTATCGAAAGAGTTTTGATATTGATGTAATTCCGGAAGTTGAGGTGGCTGTGGAAGAGCCACTTATCGTACCCGTAAAGAAAGAATCCCCTCTAAATGGATTTGGACCACTGATTTCGCCATTGATTTCAAAGGCCATCCCGGATCCAGAAAAAGAAAGAGCACGGGAAAAATTTAATGGCGTTGTAGCACAATTTGCAAAAGATTTAAAAGAAACTTCGCCACCAAAAGAAGAGATCCTTCAAGATCTTCCTGAAGATCTTCCACCTCCGCCAGCACAAATGCTTGAAACGCCCCCTATCGTTGAAGAAGTACCCCAGACGCCACCTATCGGTCTTGAAGATCCGCTCAAAGGTCTACCCAAACCAAAAGCGATTAACCCGCTAAAGGGTGGGCGTAGCGCTATGTTAAAGAAAAAGATGATTCAATATTTGATGGAAGAGGGTGCTAAAGAGGATGAGCCATTAGAAATTAAAGAAAGTGAGGAATCGGAGAAGCTAAAGGTGCAAATTATAGTTCCTGATATTCCAGAGGCTGAAAAACCTGAAGATATAATTTTGGAAATCAAAGAAAAGCCAGGGTTGGAGACGATTGAAGAGAAGCTTGAAATTGAAGTAATTCCGGAGAGTAAATCCCCAATAGTAAACCCACTAAAGGGTGGTAGAAGTAATGTCATCAAGAAAAAAATGATTAAATTCCTCATGGATGAAGGTGCCAAAGAAGATGGGGTTGAAGTTGAAGTTAAATCAGTCGTTCTACCGCCGCCAGAGGTCCCTAAAGGTCCAATCATTCCAATAGCAATCAAACCAGAACCGATTTACGATGAGCCAATTATTGAGCCAAAGAAAACTACACCAGCAGAACTTCCTTGCAAACCACCACTACCACCACCACCAGTCAATCCTCTCAAAGGTGGTCGAAGTAACGTTATCAAGAAGAAAATGATTAAATTTCTGATGGATGAAGGCGCCAAGGAGGATGAGATTGAAGTCAAAGAAGTTGCTACGAATGCTCCAAAAGTACAAATCCTTTTGCCAGAGCATAAACCAGAATCAAAAGGGAAATTCGGTTCAATTAATCCACTCAAAGGTGTTCGGAGTAACATTCTCAAAAAGAAAATGATTAAATTCTTGATGGATGAAGGCGCCAAGGAGGAGGAGGTCAAAGTTGAAGTGAAGCAGGTCCCTCAAATACCCAAGGTGCAAATCCTTATCCCAGATGATATCCCACCTTTGATTAAAGAACTCCCTCCTCCTGAGGAAATAATTCAAATTAATAAACCTAAAAAACGAAAGGCACCTCCGCCACCTACCGTGAAACCTGAGGTGAAGCCAGTTCAAGTAATGCAAACAAAAGTCGAGACGCCAAAAATCGTGCAAATTTCGGATAAACCTCCAATTGCGCAAGCTCCAGAGAAGCCTCCAAAACCTCCAGTTCAAAGTCTTCTCAAAGGCTCAAAAGGATCCATCATTAAGAAAAAGATGATTAAATTCCTTATGGACGAGGGTGCTAAAGAAGATGAGGTATCAGAACCAGAGCCGATTCCAGAACCTCTTCAAGAAGAGGTCAAACTCAAAGGACCACCCCTTCAACAGGAAGTGAAAAATGTCAGTTTTGATCAACAATATGACTCTGATGTGAGTTCATTTGGTGGTGGAAATAAAATTGGGATTGAAATACGAGTCAAATCTCCGTCAGATACGGATGAGAATAATATCAGTTCTGATGGAGAGTTTATCCGGACCCCATCAACGCAACAATATACTACGAGTGAAAAACCACCAGATTTGATCGAAGAGTGCGAAAGTGTCGGAGAGCCAGAGGAAGAGGGAACGGAGGAAGAGTATGAAGGTCGAGAAGATCCTGATGGCGAAGCCGTCGGAGAAGAAGAAGAGGAGGATGAGGAAGCTGTTGAGGAAGAGGAAGTGTCTTCAGGTTCATGTTCCTGTTCGCAAGAGATTGAGGAATCTCCATGTGATCAAGATTCCTCAAGTCATCATTCTGGGGGAAATAAAGGTGGCCGTTCTGGAGGCGGAGGGGGAGAAGGCGGTAATCGAGCTTCCGGTCAGAGTAATTCAGGACAATCTAGTCGCGGTCAAGGACAGAGTCAACAGCCTCCCTCTCGAGGACCCCGAGGAGGTGGAGGAGGAGGGGGAGGTGGTCAAGATGGTGATGATGGCGATAGAAGGAGAAGGAAACCGGCTCGGAGTGATTCCTCAGGGACTGAAAGTCGTAAAGGTTCAAAAAAGAGTGGGAAAAAGAAAGATCCCAAAAATGAAGATGACGAAAAAATGCGACAGGATAAGATCCCATATCTGCTTCGGCGTCACATCATAGACATCAATTCATTCCCCTCAAAGGATGAGCTCCCCGGCTCAAAAGAACCAAAACCTGAAAAGATGAACCTACGAAAATGGAACTCCATTCCTCCTGGACCTACACCATTTTTTATGCGTCTAAATAAGTTGAGGACCAAATCCCTTTTGGTTAACAAAAGCCTGGCCAAAATGGGGAGTGTCAAAAGCAAAAAGAATCTGGGTAAAAATCGATCTTTCAAAGGCACAACCTCATCCTCGAAGACTGCAAAGGGAAAGGGCCTTTATAATCTGACCAATCTGTTTTATTCGCTTCCGGATTTGACTTGCATGACCCAAGATACTCCAACCTCTCGTCAATTTTACATCAACTCGAACAATATTAACAAGTATTATTATTCCAATTATTACTACTATTGGGACGACTCTGTGGACCATTTCAATAGCAAAAGCCTGGGGAATTTCCCAGGGATTTCCGGGGGTGATTTGCCTGGTACGGGTGAGCTAAGGGTCAGTTCGCTTGAGGAGTATCTCTACGGGCTTAATGGGCGGATTAACCAGGAGAGTTTTAATTTTTTGGAGGAAATGAAGCTTGAAAAATTGGTACGGGATTCAAAGGGAATCCCGAGTCAGGTCAAAGGTCAGAGCGGGGATAAAAAATTGAAAAATCTGTTTTTTGTCAATGAATTTGTGGAGGAACTGATTGGAGAGGGGTTTAAAAGGATGGGAGATTCGGAAATTCCGAGGATTGATTTGAAAAAAATATCACCCTGTGAAACCTCACCTGGTCTTGCTCAATTGACCCCTGCTCAAGGTGGAGGAGGTGGAAATCTTGATAATATCGGGGAAATTAGACCCCCCGAGGAATTTATGGGTGAAATTGGGGAAACCGCACATTTTGATTGCGAGAATGAAAATTTTGAAGATGAGCCTTGCCCTCCTGAAGATTTTGAGAGTTGTGAAGAAGTTACGGAAGAACTTGTTGAAGAAATGGACTCTTATAATGATGATGGTGAAGTTTATGAAGATAAGAACTTCCCAGAATTTTACCAACCCCCTCTACCGGATCCTCCTCAAAGGTCAACTTCACTCGAGAAAGATGAAGACCCGGGAGTTAACGCCGATGGCGAACCAATCGAAAACAAAAAGTATAAAAAGAAAAAGTTGAGGCGGGATAATGTAAAATATATTCAAAAGATGGAGCTATATAATCGGGCAATGCTAAATCAAGCGAATATGAATAAATTAAGTCGGAATTTCGGAATTGGAGGATGATGAGGAAGTGTATGATGATAATTTCGAAGAACTGGTACCAAAAACAAAAGTCATAACCGCAAATTTGGTTCAGCAACTCTCTGGTGGCGGGAAAAAACCGGTGTCATTTGAATCCGAGGATGAAGAGGTCACAATTACGAATAACGAGACAACAACTACCAACTCAAATTCTACAAATTCCCTGGATAAATTCATGGAGAAGATTGAGCGTCGTATTGAAATGATGAACTCTGGTTCTCCATATGGGGATCCAGCTCTTCAAGAGATCCAGAATCCCTATCAAAATCTTAAAAGGCCGATGCCACGAACGGACTCTGCTCCAACAAAAAGCAGCACCGAAACAACGGATCCGGATGAAATTGTTTCGGTAGATTTTTATGAATACCCGAAAAACGTCAAAGAGATCCTCTATTTTAAAAAGAGTGAAGACCAATCCACCTCATCTAATGATAAAACATATTCAAAAGAAGATGATGAGAACTCGCAGGATTTGGCGCAAGCTGCCGCTAAAAATGGCGGTGATGGTTCAGATAAAATGGCGCCAATCGCACAAATCTCATCAATCACGGAAAACTCTAACTTTGATGATGAAGACCTCACAAATAATACTCTATATGATTGTAACGACGATGAATTGGATTACGAGAACGAGGCTGAAATGGTCCTCGAGGAGGACAAGTAGATGGGTGAATTTAGAAATTTTTGATGCTCAAATCAATTTGGATTTTCGGGTGCGATTTTAACGAAGTATATTTAGATGGGTTCTCAATGGTTAGAGTAGGTTCAACTACGGATAATTCCGTATATTCCAATTGTGTATACTCTCGTAGTATTATTAGGTAATTAGAGAATTGGTATTACAATCGAGATAGATACGATTTTGATGCCAAATATTTCTGATAATCCTGTGCTAAATTAATGGCGAAATTCATACTACGTACTACAATGTCAAATCTTGGAAATTTTTCTCTCAAAATCTTCTTGTAAAATTTGTCTAAATCTTAAAACCTTTTCTACCTTCTTCCAATGACATTAGGTCTAGATATTTCAATACTTGTACTATTCCTAATACGATAGATTACATAGGTATTTGAATTATATAGTATGTTAAGAACTGGAGAAATAATGATTCAACAAAGGTTGTAATATACGATACAATAGAACTTCGATACATTCCATATGAAAGGAGTATAATCCTAAATGTTTCTACTAATATAAACTCAATCTGTAATTAAATTCCAAATTCAAATCGTGTCCAAAATCCAAATAACCAATCTAGATGTTTATATCATTGTTATACCTCATTTTCAATCCATGTAAAATTAAAATATTTCAATTTCTAAAATGTGTTACGGATAGGTGCTTTTAGAAATATTATTAGAATTTTTAAAAAATATCATTGTTAATTAATAGAACCTAGAAAGCTATTGATAGCATTTGTCTAATTGTACCTTTTACTACGATACTATTATTATTACATACATAGAATATAATACTGATAGAATTATCGTATATAAAACTCGTACTTTTAAATTCTAATTGAGATTACCTAATGTTTTTCAACATGCCATTTTTATTCATGCGAGATTACTTTAGCTTAATATGATAAATAAAAATGATTATCAATGTGAAAATATAAAGTTTCAAATAAGTAAGCTGGAATTTTTACTTATCCTAATTAATTAAATCTTATTTATTAATTAACTAATTCCTATTTAATTTAATTTTTTCTAGTTCTACCGTATAATTCGTTATGCATCTTGTTTATTAGTATCGTATATAATATGGATTTGCAAATATATTCTAATAATAATAGTACAATATAGCGATAGATGTAATAACTATCTATTATAGTGCATACAGGCAATGCAGATAATACCCATCAGTTAAAAGAGAGTTGAAGAACAATCACGGAATAAGTCCCGATGGAGCTCATGACCTGGAATTCATTTTGAATTAAAATAATATTTATTTATTTTATAGAATGATTATATACTGTTCCGTAAAAAGCAAAAGTTAGCGTGAAGAATCCCATCCCTTTAAAGCCGATATCTTGAAGTGAAGCATAGATCAAAACTAGCCCCTCCGAGACATCCTCCTTTGATGCGTCAATCAGTTTATTCCAAAGCCCTTTATTTTTGTAAATCCCCTGAATCTTTTCTTTGATTTTCAGGGCCTTATATAATTTATTTTAATTAATAAATACCTAAGATTATTTTTTTAAATGATTTACAAAGTTGTTGACGAAAGCGCTAGATAGCATATAAATGCTGAAGGCGACATATGATGACAAACCAAAGCAAATGTCAATGATGGACGCGCCGTCAAAAAGCTTCCAGAAAAATACAGCCAAAAATGTTCCACAGCCAAAAAAAATTGCAAAGATTAGAGGACCCAAAATCATATTAAATTCCTCAATCAGAAGTGTAATTTGGTTGGAGGATTTGATGATATTCTCAATTGATTTGAGATTTTTAAATCTCGACAGATGGCATTTTAGGATCAAAGCGAAATATATTGCCCAAAATATAATTAGAGCTTCCGGTACAATCCATCCAAAACTATAATAGGGTGATGTGAACAAATGGAGGATCCCCAAAAATATTACAAGCCAATAAGGGCTTTCAGCTTCTTCAGGAATCCATCCCAAACAAAAGATATTCAGCTTATTCCTAGAGGTCTTGAAATTTGAATGAATTGCTCGTGTAAATATGCTTTCTTTCATAGGAGAGTTGAAGCATACAAATAAATCAGTGTTCTTCCAGAGAGCATAGGAAATCCCGTAAATGAAACAAAAAATTATTCCCAAAATTGTTAGGAATTTTATTTTTGATGGCAAAACCCCTGGAATTTCATTTTGAATATGCCCTAGACTTCGTGTTTTGTTAATGTTGTAATTTGCCCACCTTTGGCCCAGAGTGTGTAAAAGTGGGTGAGATATAGCGATAGCATAGCGCATACATATATTTTTAAAGTAATTTCTTTTGCAGTTCCGCTCGTGTTTAAAAGTGATCCAAGATGCCACATAATGGTGATAATATGGTTTAATCCAACCAAAATCTGTATAAAAATTAGGTATACTATAGCCTATTTGGATTTTTTATTTAAGTTTGAATAATATTACCAACCATAAATATCGGATGATCATATTTGCAAATAAATTGGTTTGTCGAAGGATCAAATTTGATTTTAAACGGAGAGATGAATATGAAGTTAAGAAATGAATAAAAATAGACTGGGATTGGGGTAAAAATGAAATCATTTTTTGAAACATTATGAAATTGATTGGGGGGTTTTGAAATATCCTCAATTAATGAAAATAATCTTTCCCGTTTATTCAAGGGTTTTGATATTGTTTCAACTTGGGTTTTGTACATTATTTTTTTCTGTAAAATAATTTTTTTTGCAAATACAAGTATTCTTACAATATGTAACTGCAAACTTCAAAGTTTTAGAGTATTTTTAATTTTATTTATTAATTTTTATTCAAATGTCTTTTGATGCAAACTTTAGATAAAAATTCACTTTTCTTAATTGAGCTTTTAAATATTTTTAGTAAATTTTAGTAATTTTAGTGCATTTGAAGCAAGATCCTTTTGATAACACAAAAGGTTAAAACTTAAAACTTAAAAGCCATCATTTATAAATTATCAGTAAAAAAGGTACCACAGGTAGTCCTACATATATTGTAGATTAGATATTTAAAGAAATCATAACTCCTAAAATTTTTTAATTGAAATGCTACAATATTTTAATAACGTAGTGGGAATGATACAAATTATTTTATTATATCTAACCTATATCGATTTAGATGAAGTTATCAACCTATGATATATCTCGTACCTACCATTATAATTTCAAAAAATTCACTTGATCTTTTTTACATATAATTAATATTACTACTTTGAAGTCTGAATATGTATTCAGGATTAGTTATAATTTATTCCCATTAAATATGCAAATAGGTATTATCTGTATGTAAGCATTGTACTAGCTTGCTCCTCGCATGAGCTAATCAAGATATTAATAAAAAGCCGCTAATTCCTTGAAATCGATCTTTTAGAAAAAACCTATCTATTTAATATTTAGGTACTTATCATGATATGTAGGTTCATATCAATGGTTTATATGAATATCTATTTTATTTAAGAAAAGGCCAAAAAATATTATTTGTATAGGAAAGGAGCTGACTTTTCCTTTTAAATTATTTATTTGTATATGTAATTACACACCTGGACTGGATAGCTGGTTAAAGGCAAAAAAAATTCATCCATTTTTTCAAATTTGCATAATTGGTCTAAGAATTATACATTAATGCTTTCGTGATAAGTCACTTTTTCTTAATTTCAACTTTTCAAGTTCGAGAGAGTATAAATTGCATCCTCATTATGTTTGTTATAACTAGTTTCATTTACTACTTCTTTTGAAAAGTATTGAAGAGTATTGACATTGTATTGTATTAGTAATACTGTAATAGGTACTAGTACAGAATCCAGATACAAAATCTTTTTATTTCAACATGGCTGAAAGTGTGGTAAATATCGAAAGAAATGGAAATCTCAAAACTCAAGGAAAAAGCAAAATTGAAGCCCTTGAGTGTTTGTGGCCCTTATTCTACTTCTATCGCATGGTAGGTGTCACTCCAATTTCAAGAAATGGGAACGCCCTCTCGTGGAAATATATTTCATTTTGGTGGCTTCCAGTTCTTTGCTCTCTCACGGGGATTGCTATCGTCCTTTACATTCTTCTCCTGACAATTTATCATCATCGATATTCCGCGTTGATGCCCGCCATCAGGGACATCATTCTCTTTGGAAATACTCTCCTCAACATCCTCTTTATGGTGGTAGCTTCCAAAAATTTGCCAAAATTTTTTGAAAGCTGTGGGAAATTTGAGCGTGAGAATCTCTGGAAATATTGCGAGGATCCAGATCTAAAAATTCGGAAAAAAGGTCTAGGGATTCTTCTCGTCTTTTTCATCCTACTCACGATTGATTATTCTTTTTATTTTGCATATTCCTGGTCTGAGCTGAACATTGAATCTCTCTCTGACCTCTTTTCAAAATATAACAAAGTTTTTGAATTGGATTCGAATGGAATTGGCTCGGGATTTTTTCTATATTTTATTGATAATTTTAATATTATCATTTGGTTTTTTCCCGATATTTTTCTCTCAATATCTTCGACCATTTTTACAAAATACATTGATATCTTCAATAAATATATTATATCTCGAGTGGGAAAAGGTGGAATTTGTACAAATGACTTGGATGAGATGCGGAAAGACTACCGAGAAGTTATTAAATTATTGCAGGAATTTACAAAATATTTTTCTGGTAAGAATATGTCGTAATTTAAAATTTCTTATACAAAATTTGTATGATTAATATTTTTATCATTAGTTCTTTTTGTGCTGACATATGTTGGAAATTCTGCGTATCTCTTTGTGAAGCTTTATATTGGGATTTCAACCAATTTCACTGCGGAGAAACATTGGGCTGTTAAATTTGATGTGGCATATCGTTTGGTTTTAATAATTATTAAGATATTTGTACCAACTTGGTTTTCGGCAAAGATACATGAGAAGGTATTATATTAATTTAGCCAGAAAAAAACTATTACATATTAATTGCTTTTTTAATTTAGTCCAAGCAGACGCTTTCCTTGATCCAAGACTTGCCCATCAAAGGAGAAGAAGAAATCCAGGATCCAACATATCGTCTTTTGCTTGTAAATTACAAAATGATTTGAATATATTTTTAAATCTCAAGATTCAAATTCAATTTCCAGATTGATCATTTCACACGCCAATTAACGGTGGAGGAAATTGGGATTTCTTGTAGTGGATTTTTTACAATTACAAAATCTTTTCTAGTGGCGTTAATTTCTGGATTTATTACATACGAAATAGTTGTATTAGAATTTTCTTCATAAAAGTTTAATTAATTGAATTACAAGAAATATTCTAGAATTTAAATTTTAATGCAAAGCACATTTATTCAAAATTAATGTAGCTGGTTCGGCTCGAATCTGAAATAAAATTTGGAAATTAATTTCTTGAAACTGAATTTTACATTTTTTTTCAATTTACCTCAAAAGTTTTTGAAACCCCTATATAAGGTTTTGCTAATCCTCCATCAACTTCCAAATAACTTCCAAAATGTCTGATCCTATATGTTCCAGGGAGGGCATCCAAAGGCATATCCCAAATGATTTCTACTCGACTTTGTTGTACAAACATGTATGATTTCTTCCAAAATATTCTTTAAAAAAATATATTTTAGAACCAAATTTTTAAAAATTCTATTAGAAATTACAATGTATCAAGATCCGCATCATTCCGGACTACTTCCCATTTCCCACCATTTAATCTCTCAATGTTGAAATAAGTACCCCCTCTATTAGAATTATGTCTTAAACTCCCTGCGACAAAAACTGCCAAAATCTGCTCTCCAACATATGCGATAGGATAGGGTTCTCGAATACATTCACCATAAAGAGTTCCAGATGCCAAATCATCAACCTTTGGAGGATTTGGGGATTCAAGCAGTCCTTCGCTAAAGTAATCTGGTGGTGGAGGACCATTTGGAAGTAATTCGCCCTAAATATCAAGAAAATTTTAATAAAATTAACAATGTAATTCCAAATTCTCGAGGTTACATCAATCATAGATGACATCAATTTGGAATACTGATCAAGGTAGACATCTAGCGTATATTTTCCATACAGTGTAGAACCACCCTCATAATCTTGGACATCATATTCTTCAGGTGTAACAATATAATGTGTATACAAATTAGAAATTCCAGCAATCACTGATGAGTCCCCAGAAATCCCATCAATCTTCTCTCTCATGCGTCGACCTGCCATTGTGGTAAATTCTCCAGGAACAGCAATGATTTCCAGGTTCCCAAGTCTCAGGATTTGTGTATCAACAATACTTGGACCCCATGCAAATGGAGAGTTCATTTCTCCGACGGGAATTGCAATTTCTTTAGGTCTGGAAAAAATATTATGGATTTACAAAATTAAATAATTTCTAAATTAGATACTTTTGGCATTCAATTATTTCTGGACTTGGATCGGGAATTATTGGCTCAATAAAGGCCCAAATCGGTGTCATATCTGATTCTATAAAAGCCATCCCAGCAGCAGCTGGACAGCTTGTCTTAATTTCTTCTTCGCCCGTGTCCGGATTAATAACCGTCACCTTTTATTTTAGAAAAATGATTTTTCTTCCAAGAAATTTTGATAAAAATTACTGGAATATAGCTGGACATGTCAATATATTGATGAGCATATTGAATCGGTCCAGTAATTAGAGTTGCATTATCTTTATAATTAAAAAGTTCCAAAGCTGCTCGGAATTGACGTTCTCCAGCAATTCTCACATTCTCCAGACCTGTTTTAATTTCTTGATCTGGATAATGTACAAATCTAGGATTTTCCACAATAGGATTATGCCTTGGGTTAACATCTCCTAAATTTGTTGATGCAAATGCTCCTACAAATTCGCCCCGTCCAGGTCTGACCCCCATCCCATTCATTTCATATTCAAACATTATTGATGGGACTCCTTTATTATCACTTGAAACTAGCTGATTGAATCCACTATTGAATGAAATTGGATGAATTGCAAACCAATTAAGCATAGCAATCGGGGTCCCATTTAAATCCTCAAATCGGAGTAGAGTCATTGTCCGATCAATATCTTCAATATATCTATCTCTCTCATCCTGAGGGTTATTTAGATATGCTTCAGGAGATCTATTTGAAGATACAAGATCCACCCTTCCAATATTTTTGTATATTCTTCCTTGGACCATTTTTTCATGAGCCCTTTGAATGCTCTCAACAACACCCTCTGCAATTCCGTTGAAATTCACTGGAGAGAAGCCAAAACTTTCAATTAGATAGGTGTAATACTGAATAAATCCTGATGGTCCTGAATGAGTGTGTGTGCAACTGATGACTATGTTTTTAGATGTGTAGAGGTCGCCGTATTTCAATTGCAATTTCCGAATTAGCTATAAATTTTTAGCAAAAATGTATGTATAGATTTTTATTAGATATTTTTGAGGCTTACCTCCAGTTTAAGAGCTTGATCAAACATGCCCATATCTACTGTGACGAAGACAATTCTTGAACCAGTGTCAAGAGATTCAATGATGTAAGCACGGGAAAAAAGTCGGGTGTGAATACCGCCAGCAAACATTAGTGGATTTACGTAGCCAATCTAATGATTTATATAAAATTTTAGATAAATGCATGATATAAATTTTAAATCAAAATGTATTTAAAATTCACCATCCTCATTTCCGAAGCTGGACCCGTGATATCAGAAATCCCAGCTCCGATCCGATAAATGCCCTCATCGTCACTTGAATTTACTTGATGGCAAATCAGAA
>JAAZTK010001258.1:0-14755 GCA_036507255.1 Megalothorax incertus
AAGGTCGCCGTTCATCCCGAGATCAATCCCCCTCGACGTCATCCCCTCAACGAAGTGAAGAGGAGATCCCCCTAGGGAAGATGCGTGCCCTAAGAGCCAAAGAAAGTCAAAAACAGATTGGGAATGGATTAGATTTGAATTTAAGCACACCTCCTCCTTCAAGCCATCAGTCTAAAGGCCCTGACCCCACATTGGCTACATCACCCACATCTCCTCAATCTGAGACTGAGACTTCTTTCATGACAGCCTCCCCAGGGACCCCTCCTTCTTCCTCTTCTTCTCATTTACCTTTAAGAGAGTCAGACAAGGACAAGAAGAAAAAGAAGGGCTCAATTCAAACAGTCTAAACTCTAATTAGTAAATTAATTACAAATAATACGGATATTAAACACAAGACGACTGAAAAATGGAATTAATAAAGTTATTTATAGACGCTTTTGGTGCTATTAATTAATACACCATTAAATAATTCCAAGTTTAATTGTAATTTCGTAATTGAAAGCTACCTAATTATTACTCTTGATTAATTAATTAAAAGTTAATTATTAGAAATGTAAGCATTTTGATTAGATTGCATTGGGGTATGTTGGAATGATGTCTAAATCTGGGAAAAAGCGCACAAGTTCTGCATTTTATAAAAGTTTAACAAAATTCACGAGTTTTTACCCGATTTTTAATTAATTTTAAGCGGTTAATTAAGTTAATTAGCGTTAAAATAACGTGTTCCAATTAAACATGAGATCATAGTCCATCAAGTCATCATGTTTTTGAGGACACTATCTTCTTATCTTTGCAAATCCCACGGACTTGCTCAAAGTACAATTTATAATTTTAAATTAAAAATTGAATTTTAATTAATTAATTTAAAATGTTATTGCAGTTCGTGGCCTGTCTTTGAGTGCCGGAAGATGGTCTCAAAATGTCCAAGAGAAACAACCCCAGGAGGAGGATGCCCAACCCCAAAAATCCGATGAAAAAACACCTCAAACTCAAAACCCGGAGGATGTTTTTGCTCCATACCGGTTCATTTATCCCGAATTTCTGCCCGATCCGAATCTGGCCCATCGGAACCGAGTCCGAGAGAAGATGGAGAGGACTGACATGCTTAAACGGAGGTCACAGATTGAAATACCAGAGTTTTATCCAGGTACTGTCCGTCTGCAGACTGCTTTATAAATAATTAAATTAATTCTAATTTCTAATGTCCCATAGGGAGCATAATGAAAGTGAAGGTATCTGACAAATATGCACCTGGAAAAACGAGCACCTTTGTTGGTATCTGCCTTTTCAGAGGAGGGACTGGACTTCGGGCTCATTTCTGTTTGAGGAACCACATTGATGGCCAAGGTATATTGTTTTTCTATTTTTAATGTGTAGTTTTTAATTTGAATAATTTAATTGCAGGAGTTGAGATCCTCTACGACATGTACAACCCAACAATCCAGTCAATTAAAGTGCTTCGGCTTGAAAAAAGGTTGGATGATAACCTACTCTATCTCAGGGACACCCATCCCTCACACTCTACCTTCCCTATGGACATGCAGGAAGAGCTTAAGCCTCAAATCGTACCAATCAATCCTATTAAGGTACATTTGTATATTTTATCATATTAAAATGTACTAATTGCAATATGCAAGCAGGTTCGGTTGAATCCAATGCCTTGGAGTAGAAAGTGGCAACTCTGGGACTTGAAGGGGGTTGAGGAGGGATACATGGATATGCTGAGATATGGATATCCTATAGACGATTATAACGATAGGCGGAGATATGAGAGCATGGAGGAAGGTAGAGGGGAACCCTTTGAGGAGATTCGACCTCATGAGGAACTACAGGTAGCTATTTTTAATTTTATTGTAATTCAATCCTAATTTAACCCTGTTTAATTTTAAGGAACACTATCCCTGTTGAGGAACAGACCGAGATCTACTCTAGTGTGGGCTCAGAGCTCGCCAAACTTACACAGACCCTCAAGAAACAAAAGAGACAACGCACTTTCACAAGACCAGAAAAAATTGTTTAGCTAATTGTAATTAATTCCTATAATTAGGTTCTTTTTGTAAGTATTTCTAATCATTTTTGTTCTAGACTGACTCTGAGTCAGTTAATAAAATACAATAAAAGATTTAAACTGGTCTTATTTAAATTGAAATAATTAGCTTAAAGCCTTACACCTAATTACTACTAATTGTAATTTAATAATTCCAGCAATTATATTAGTAATACTAATTATACAAATTATTAATTGTCAATTGCCTAATTAATAATTATGCAATGTGTGTAAATGGTGCGATAAAATGCGGGAGTAGGAACTCAAAAAGTGCCAAATCTTGATTGATCGATAAAAAACTAAAAAGTCAATAAATTAATTGACTTTGGTGTGTCCTCCCTCCGGTTGAATGACCCAGTGACATTATGGCATCCCAGAGGGTTATTCTCTTTTGTTGTGGATCCTACAATCCTCCCACTTAACTTTCACCTAAGAATATATGGTAAGAAGTGTTTAAAAATTCCTTAAAAAATACATTTCGATTTTAACTTTTATATTGATTAAAAAGAAACTGAAAGAACACCTAATTGGGTATATTATAATTATTTTTAATTATCTTTTATTTAGAAACGGCGAGAGACTACCTAAATCAACAGGGTAGATTTAAAGTGATTGGTGGTATATTTTCACCCGTTCATGATGGATATGGGAAAAAGGTTTGGAAATAAATTCAAAGATTAGCATTTTAATAATTTTAATATTTATACAGGATTTGATGGCAGCTCCTCATCGTGTTGAGATGGCCAAGAGAGCCCTGTCCCAGCAGTCATTTGTGAAACTGTCCACTTGGGAAAGTTCAAATCCTCAATGGACACCCACTCGTCAAGTTGTAGATTACCATCAGGTAGGTACCTACTTAATTTTACATTAATTAATCAAATAATGATTGACATTTGAATCACCCTCACCACTAAGAACCGATTGGATGCTTACCTATCTGGCCAATTGTCGGAAGCTGACCCTTGGATGCCCGACAACCTGTCTAGGGATGACCCAACTCCTCTAAAATGCAAATTACTTTGTGGAGCGGATGTAATTCAGTCTTTCAACACTCCTCACCTATGGAAGGATGACGATGTAAGTACTTAAGTAGACTTACATGCTCAATTGACCCTATATTTCCTATTTTATCCTCTGAAGATGCTAACTCTGGCTCGAGATTATGGGATTGTAGTTATATCCAGGTCGGGGAATGACCCACACAAGTCTGTCTACGACTCTGACATTCTCTCCGCACATGAGGTACTCAGCCTATTTAATTAATTAATGTTTTAAGCCTAATTTCAATCCATTATTCCAATTAGGGTAATATTTTCATTGTCCGAGAATGGTTCGAGAATAAAGTATCGTCAACTGGGGCGAGAATAGCTATCCGTCGAGGTCAATCCGTTAAATACATTGTCCCTGAGCCTGTAATCGAGTACATTAAAGAACAAGGGTTATACCGATAAATGTACAGTTTAATTACAAAGAAAAAATTACGATTAATAATTTTACAAATGTTTCGTGAATCGTGATCAAATTAAATGATGCCATTTGAAATCATTTGAAAATAAACGCATTCTGCTTTATTTTAAATTAGGATAAGAATAAGTTTTAATGCTTCTTTGCTGGTGAAACGGTGGCTTTAACCGTGAGGGTTCCAGAAGAGGCTCCCTCGATGGTAAAGACTGGGGCTGGATTAGTCAAGAGGCTTTCAAGAGATAGTGACACAGTCCCAATAGCCTGTGGGGAAAGAGCTCCATCGTCATCCATTATTTCGAGATGGATTTCAGTGGCTGCTCCGTCTGTGTGGTAGAGTCTGTAAATGCCTGGCCAATCTGGGTTAGCGCTGGATAAAATAGAGTAAGATTTAGGTATATTTAAGTCATTTATTTCAAGCCGTACTTGTCAGAAATGACAGAGGTTGTAGCAAATAGAGTCCGTCCTTGTCCCCTGTCCACGAAAACATCGATGAAGGCATCCGCTGGAGAGGGTGGCAAAACATCCATCAAAGGAAGTCCCCTTAAAAGTTTAAAAATTTTAACTTTTCCCAATATTTTAAATAATTCAAGTCTGGTTATCAGACTCTGATATACTGATATTTTATAGTACCTTGCCATGAACTGCAAATCAATTGTGTAATAAGCCTGGGCTGAGAAGCATAGCCCGAGGAGGACTAGCGATGAG
The DNA here is from genome assembly GCA_036507255.1 of Megalothorax incertus. Classification (NCBI taxonomy): domain Eukaryota; kingdom Metazoa; phylum Arthropoda; class Collembola; order Neelipleona; family Neelidae; genus Megalothorax; species Megalothorax incertus. The sequence goes on from JAAZTK010001258.1 coordinate 4,217, forward strand.
AGGATGACCTGACCCATGTCTTTTAATTTGAATTAATTTGAGATACTTTCGGGGTTCAATTAAAAATATCGAATGGTTTGATTCGAGACTTGATTCACGTATTATTTTGACCATTTCAAGTGGCCCCCGAGTAAACACTTGAACATACTATATTGGGAAATACACAATATATCAATTACCTAATTATCATATGAAATCAATTAGTCTATTTTCAGCTTATCAATTAAAAATGCCCATTAAATAATCTCTAATTGGAATTTCGTTGATTAGAATTTATTGTATTATAGGTATTATCTGTATATTTATAAAGTTTGGCAAAATTGCTTGATAATGCAGTGCTCGAAATGTGACATCTAAAAATCATTTTATTTTAATCGCATTCAACGGGAATAAATTAATGAAAGGTTGGTAACTTGTATTAATTATGTTGCATGTTAATTATAGCTATCTCGAGGACCCATTGGAGCCCTTTGCCAGGCTCATCCATCTAGCAAAATTTAAGAGTGATTTCAAGGGGCTCTCGCTCTTCCCTGCCCCTCCTCGGTTACGACCCCTCCCAAAGGCACCTCTCCTCAGTGGATCATTATCCAAAGAGCACTCTGAAAGCTCCACCACTGTGTCCGTAAGGGTCTGTGCTGTCTTGAGAAGGAATGCCAAATTATCCGGATTTCGATATAGGTTGACTTCCGGCGAATCACAGACTGAATGATAGCAATTAGTCATTAGCCCTCTAAAGGGACCAGTGTCTGTAAGGAGGACAGCCTGGAGTGTTGAGGGTACTTCAGTGTCATTCATATACCAAAAACGCGAGTGATCGGATCGAAGGAAATTAAGATGATCAGCGAGAATGTCAAGATCAGGGAGATCCGCCGAGAGTCGGAGGGGGAATGGCTTAAGTTTGAACTTTCCATGATGGCTCGAGGATCTCCAATGCTCCTGAAACTTGTCCGCCAACCTCTGGTCCACTTGAGCTCGGTGTATAAGTGCAAGGAAGTCACCCCTGAACCCCTCATCAGCCAGTTGGTCATAGACAGCCGGAAGAATAATTGCCTGATCCGTAGGGAACATTTGACTTGATCTAGTTGAATTCCAATCCATTATAGAGTCTAGAATGTATGCCCCCTGGAAGGTTGTCCCCGGCCCAGTTGACCTCCTCAACACTTTCATTAGGTAGTTCTTGATGAACACTAGAGACCCTTGGCTTCCTACTTCCTCGAGGTCAAACGCCACAAACATTATAGAGAATCTGGGCCTGGATCAATACAAATCAGGTGTAATTATTTCATTTAATTTAATGTAAATCTTACTTGCATCCTGATTGAGAAATTGCACGGCAAATCTCTAACATTGCGGCAACGCCAGATCCATTATCATCAGTCCCAGGGGTAAAGTTGACCGTATCCCAATGGGCTCCAATTACAATAGGCCTATCCGCTGGAGTACCCCATTCACGACCTCGGATGATTCCAATTATATTTGCACCGGTCGGAAGTGTAGTTCCTTCATACTAATCAATTATTAGTAATCATATACTGATATTATATATATCAACTCGAGGTCATTAAATAATTAACTTAAATTGAAAACTTACAATGCTGAGGAATTGTACTGGCTGGAAATATTGGATACTCGTTGACACTCCAGATGTAATTTGAAATGAATCAGAAATATATTTCCTAACCACTTCCTTGGCCGTCTCATTCGTCACATGAGATCGAGGGTACATGAAAACATGATTGAGCATCCACTCCAGATTCTCTCCACGGACTTGAGCCCTCCAAGGAGGCACTTTAACACCACCCACATCAAAATGACGAGTATTGATACGACCTCCGACTGGTTCCGGGTAAAATGAAGGGGCATATCCACCGGAAGGATCAAAATGACCTCGGCTTGACCTCCCCCGCCTTGTTTGGGTTAAGAGAGGATTGGAGAGGTCGTCGAGAGAAGTACGGGAGCTGACACGCCTAAAGAATTCTTCACGCCATTCTGCAGCGAGGGCTCGTCGGAGTCCAGGTGGGCTCTCTTCCAGCGTCTCCTTTGCTGATGGGTCAAGTAGGCGACCGAGGACAGCACCCACGATCACGAGGGTCCAGAGCCCTGCAATAAGGACTCTGTTATTATTCTGACTATTCATGCCAGCTTGAAAAAATCAACTGCTCCTCAAGGAGAGGAGATCTCAGGTCAGTCTCAAATGATCAAGACCGGCCTGGGCACTCTCGCTCTCGCTCGCAACAATACTCGCTCCCCTCCGAGCTATTACTAGTAGTATTTGCTTTGATCTTTAAACTACTACACCTACTTGCACCTCACCTATTAACAATTGGCATATGATGAATGCCAATTTGAACTCTCTCTCACTCTCTTAGAAGCGAGGAAATGAGCCAAGGGAGAAACTCTGACCTGCATTACATTATGTTCGTACTCTTACACGAACCAATTAATAATTCAGGTAGGAAAGGATTGAAACCCTTGTTCAAATCGAGCCAAATCTTTTAAAATCAAGTGCACTCCAACCACAATATAGGTACTTTCCTAGAGTTTTAAAGACTTAGATGCAATGCAATGGTGTGAATTAATTGTCAATTTTAATATAAGACGTCCTCCTGACCTCATTTCAACTCACACTTGAACTTACCCAGAAGAGTATCCATTTGAAATTGAGCTATCGGATTGATCACACCACCCCGAAGCACGGATCCCACGCTAATCTCATTTCCAGAGCTGTTTCAATAGGGAAATATAATGCTGAGGAAGCTTAAAGGAATATAATAATGAAGAATTTAATGAGAAATGCTTCTAGCTCTGGGATTGTGTGAAAACTGTTTGCGAATTTTGATCCCAGTATAATCCCCTTAAGATGCGAGTGCAAAAAAACAAAAGTTCCGTGTGACAAAAGTTGACGACTCCTCAGTTCCACTGCTGTGACTCTAATTATAAGGTATTAAAGCCCAAGATGGTTATTAATACAACAAGATATATAATATATTAAAAGTTTGCAGTTTTAAAAGAATTTCTTACGCATTTTAATGATGCTTTAAAGACTTTAAAGTACAGGATTTTTAATTGAAAGTAAGGGTGTGGAAATGGGGAGGTTTTTATGGAGGATCATTAATGGTGTAATTGGCAGGAGGTTGTGAACCCTTTGATTCATGAGGGTGGAGGTGGGCGGAAGTGGCATTGCAATTATTATCGTAGGGTTGACCCCTAAAGATATGCTCTGATTGAGCTCTGATGGCTTCCTCCAATTTACTTGGAAGACTTTCCATTTCTAATTCTGATTTATGTATTTCTCGACATCCTCAGAGACTTCCTTAATTAATCCTGAATCTGATTTATAAATTGCAATGGATAAACTCGAAATCCTAAACCAAAATAAATGTACATTTTACTATCACATGCCTGGCTATATGTCTATAGGTAGACGGTGTCGACAGCGTCTTATAGCCATAGGTAGACCTAATATTACTACTACAACTTAATTAATACTTTGCCAAATGTCAATTTGATCCAGAATCCAGCTACGACTAGTAATTAAGTAAGTACTAATTAGGATGGATTAAATATTTAGCTACTTAGGAAGCTCCTATTAAATATGTAATTGATTTTAGGATATAATACTCTTTAGAATTAGGATATGAGTACCTACTTAAACTTATGTATAAATACGGAATCTGCATTCGATTCGCAACCAGTACTATTAATATCGAAATATGTAATTAATCTAATCAAATTAATGATAAGGAGAAATGGCCACAATATACTACTATACGGATAAGGGGTATTTTATTTATATCAGTAGTAGTAATTTTTTTAGCTACATTTTGATGTGCTTATCTTTCCCATATATGAGCTTCGAATCGCACTCTACTCTCGCGTCATCCCACATAACACCAGATTCATGCTGGGGTCAAGGCAGTTTCCTCGGGGTCAACCCAATCCTAAGCATTGGCCAACATACTTTAACTAAATCAATGCCACAGTCTCCTTTCAACATTTAAAATAGATAGTTCACTTCTCTCTTGTAGTATCAACCATGACCTCCATGCAACTTCTCATACACTCCGCCAAACAGGTACAATTAATTAAATTGGATTAATTAATCTCTCATTTCCCCTTTTTCCTCCAGGTGGTTCAAATCACGGCCAATGGAGAACCATATCTCATCGGGGACAAGATGCGTTCGATAAGCGTCCTCAACCGGAAGCCAGAGGATGGTCTCTCAATCCTCGTGGACATGGCGGGGAAGATTAAAGATGTGGGATATGACTCGGAGATAGAAGCAAAATATAAGGGTGTCCGCATTGAGAAACGCATCTCCGCCGAAGGGCTCTGTGTCCTCCCCGGGCTGATTGATGCACATTCACATCCGGTACATAAAATATGCTTTAATTACTCCCTTTTGACCCTTGAATCTTATTTAAAATTTAGCTGTGGGCGGGTTCCCGAATTCACGAGTTTCGAATGAAATTGGCGGGGAGATCTTATATGGAGATTCACGCCGCTGGCGGTGGTATCCTCCTCACCGTGGATCACACAAAGCTCGCGACTGAAGATGAGTTATTCCGAATTCTTAAGGATCGGCTCCTCCGCATGCTGAGGTCAGGAACCACCACAGTTGAGTGTAAATCGGGTTACGGGTTGGATACAGATTCTGAGATGAAACTCCTCCGTGTTCTGGAGCGTGTCAAGCGTGAGATTGAAGTGATTGATATTTCGACCACTTTCTGCGGAGCCCACGCCATTCCTCGGTAAGTTGATCTACTTATTATTATCTAATTAACGTACGAAATAATAAAATAATTAATATTCATCAGAGGAGGGACAGAGGAAAGCGCCACCCGTGAGATCATCGAGGAGCAGATTCCGGAAATCGCGAGGGCTATCCGACTTGGAGAAATATCCGTATTTTTTAAAATGCTGAACTTGTGACTTTATTTTAATTGGATTAAATATGCAGGTAGACAATATTGACGTGTTTTGTGAGCAAGGAGTATTTGGTGTGGAATCTGCGAAAAAGATCCTGGAAGCTGGTCGAGCAATTGGGCTCAAAATTAATTTCCACTCGGATCAAATAGTTCCTCTGGGATCATCTAAAATGGGTGCTGAAATTAAAGCGGATGTCATGGCTCATCTAATACCATGTCACGGAGGAGACGATGGCTCTAATGGCTGCTAACAAGACATTTGGGGTATCTTTAAAGTCTTTCAAAACTAAACAGACATAAATAGATCTAATTAATTAATACAGATGATGCTTCCAACAACAGCATATGTGAACCGACTGACAAGTCCTCCAGTTCGAAGAATGATTGAACTCGGTGTCCCAATTGCCCTTGGCTCGGATTTCGGACCAAACGCCTTTTGTTTATCAATGGTATTTTAATGAGAATTGATCTTTTTCCATATTGGTATGCCTAAATTAATAATATTAATTAATCTCACAGCCTACAGTGATGAACCTAGCGTGTATCCTGTTCAGAATGAGCCTGGAAGAGGCGTTGGTCGCAGCGACAATTAATGGGGCCGCATCCCTTGGTCTTTCGGGTCAAGTGGGGTCAATTGAAGTGGGTAAAAAAGCTGATCTGGTTCTACTGGACGCCCCCACGTGGGAACACATTATCTACCAGTTTGGAGAGCATGAGAAACTTATTCAGATGGTCATAAAAGGTGGATTTATAGCATATTCGAAGCAATAACCTTTAAAAAATTAAAAGACTTGACTTAAATAATTGTTTTAATTGCATGAATATTAATTTTAAATAAGCTCAATTCGGTGGGAAATTAAAGTCACAAACAATTTTGGAATTACATTGCATTATAAATTATAAAATATACAATTGCATTGTCAATTACAGAGTATGTATTTCTGTAGACTAGGAATAATATATTGGCAGATTATTCTATCTAATTAGTTGGAGATTCCTTTAGGATAGAGTCTAGGATGAGTGATACCAGGTCCATTGACTGATCATCGATTAGAACAATGTCATACGCAGCTGTATAGACGTCCATCCGTTCTTCAATCTGAAAATTAATAACTAGAAATTAAATAAATTCATTTAAAAATTCAAAAATACCCCACCTTGTCATTGAGAAACCCGATTTTGAGGACATTCTTGAGTTCGTCAGCCCCCTTGATCATATCTAGAAATTTATGACATAATTAAGAATGCGAATTAAATTTTTAGAGGTCAAACCAATATCTCCGAGCGAGTCTCCCAGTAAAAGTGCATTATGTCTATGTGATAGCTGGGTAAAATAATCAGTGTCCTTGAGGAGGGAGCATCCCTTGTTAAACATGTGAATAAGGGGGTCCTTGAAACCACAAAGACGTTCATCCGCATCAAAGTTCATATAATTGGAGACTACATGGACATTTGGGAGGTAAGATTCCTCCCTCCGAAGTACCTCCTCCAATAGGTCACCCACACCCGCTGAAAATACGAGTACAGGCACCCCTACCTCGTTCAACCTCTTCAGCATCTCTTTTGATCCATCCCTGAATAGTGTTTCAGACATTTCCACCATTTGCTTAATAAGGGACCTCTCCACCCTGAAGCTAACGAGGAGGTCATGGGCCTTGGTATACCTGTTATTAATTATTTGAATTAAAAAAAGGTCTAAATAATATTAGATGACGAACCATTCCTCCATGTATGGGATTTTCTCCTCGATACTCATCCCTGGGTCAATTTCAATAGTGTAGTATTTGCTATAGTTGAGGTCAGCCTTTGTTCTAAAATCTGGAGGCATAAGGGGGCTCTTGTCCATAACTCCGTGAGAGGATGTACACCTCTTTCCATTAAAATGGTAACGAGTGAGGGTAAAATCAAAATCTGTGATGACTTGAAGAGAATCTCTTCCACCTTCCACTAGTGTCTTCAGTAGGGTTTCCACACGGGCTGGATCACGAATCCTCACACTATCAGGTGACTTCGACAGAGTATACTTTGACACCACCTGCTCAGGATTAATTACAAATCTAATTAGAATTTGGAAAAATTAAAGTAAATAAATAGATTGAAGATAGAAATATATTGAACCTCTTGTAAAAGTGACATTCTGTGGCTCCTTCCGGTGAACAAGGCGCGTAGAAAATACGTGGTAATTAGCAGATACTTGCCAAGTCTAGGTATAGGCTTAATTAATCCCTTAATTAGCTAAAATGTCAATTAATTGTCCATAAAATTTAAAAAAATCAATCTCCCGAGGATTAAAAATTCAAATGTGAATTCCCGCTAATTTGTATACATTGCGAATTGGACCGGAATCGAATTTGAACTTATTTTTAATATTTTGCAAATTTAATTTGTTGACTTTGCATTCCTAATTAGGCTAATTAGGACATTTGACCTCAAATTACAGTTATTCCCATCAATTAATCATTTTGCAACACCGGCAGAATTAATGTAATTCTTATTTTAAAATTTTAGCAAGCCAATTTCCTCTGAAAAAACAACAATTTAATATTTTTATTTTTGTGGTCGTCAGAATGATCAATTAGGTGGACATGTTACCCTCATTTGGTCTCCTTCGGAATGCCAACTGTCCATTTTACTCGGTGGGGCTCTGTACAAGACCATTCTGTCATTTTGGGCATATAAAAAAAGGTTAGATTTTGAATTCCACATTTTAAGATTTATTAAAAAAAATAATTTGCAGATGGAGAATCAACATCTGCTCCGCCTCGAAGAAGATCCTCGGAGCAAGCCAGGCCATCTACTAAGGTGGAGGTGGAAGAGGTGGAAATAATACCGGTTAAAAAAGAGCCAATTGAAGTCATCGACATTGAGGATGAGCCTGAACAAAAACCTCTGATCAAAACCGAGCTTACAGACTCTAAATTAATTAAGAAAGAATCCTCCTCCACTTCTGGAGCCACGAATGGTCAATTAAAAACACCCAGTAAATCAGAGGATTTAAACCAAGAAAAAAAGAGTACAGAAAAGTCGAGCAAACACCATCACCACCATCACAAAAAGTCCTCCTCCTCCTCTAAAGATCGAGAGAGTTCAAAGAGGAAGCACTCCTCCTCTCGCTCCCCTTCATCTTCTTCTCGCAGCCACCACCACCATCACAAATCATCAAAGAGTGACAAGTCGAGTAAATCTCATTCCTCCAGTTCTTCAAGACATCGTCATTCGTCTAAAAAATCAAAAAAAGATACGAGTTCTGAACAAGAAAAAAAGGAAAAAGATGAACCCAAAGCTGTTGAAGAAGTGGAGGAGGATCTAGAGGATTTAGATCAAGATTTTGAATATTCTGAAGACATTGCGGATGATGCGGATGAAATTGCTCAAGAGTGTCTACAAATGTTTAATGAATACTCTCCAGAAAAGAAGAAGGATGAGGAGCCTACCACCCTGAAAGAGCCATCTAAAGAAAAATCTGCTGAAAGTATTAGTAAAAAGAGGGTAGCTCACGATGGTGCGGATGAAAAACGGGTAAAGCTAAAGCCTGAAGAGTTGAGGAGACCAAAATCTACTCGAGATGCGGTTGAAGTTATGCTCAATCGGTTAAAAAGCCAGACTGTTGCGTCTACCCCCTCTACACCACCTCCCACGACATCCTCCATGTCATCCTCCTCGACGACGACAAGCAGAAAGAGAATCTCCTCAGTTGGGAATGTCCAAGCATATTTAAATAAACCTGTTGTGGCTCAACAGCCCGCCAGTTCTACGAGAAATCCCTCACCTCCACCTCAAACGTTTTCCAAAACAAACCCCAAAGGGGAGAAACGTACCGCTCATCTCCCTGTTAAGGTATGCTACTTAATGACTTTTAAATGAATGCTAATGCAATTAAATCATATTTAAAATGTAGACTGAAGGAGGAGTCCCTCAAAAGAAGGTCGTTCTACTCCCAGACACTCGCGTTTCCTCAAAAGTTCCATTCCTCGTCCGCCAACACATGCTAGATCGACTCTACCAAGAATGTCTCAAGGTATACCCAGATTCTGGGGATGCTGTGAATAGGGCCCTTTTGGAAGAGAGCGAATTAGCGTCAAGATGCAAGTCCAAATTGGTTTACCAAAGCTCTGCCACAAATACCATTTGCAAAATACGAAAAACAGAGGTTGACCAAGAGCCCAAGGGCACACTCACGACCAACCCAAACAAGATAAGCCACGAAGCAGTTCTCGCAGGGTCTATTGGGCTCAAGCATTCCTGGAGCGTCATCTCTAGCCCTGCAAAAAAGGGCGCCCTTGAACCCCATGAAGTATATAAAAGCATATCTCGGTATCTTTTGAATGAGGAAGAGCTCGTTGAACATGGATATCCTCGAACCCATCCCAATGGCATCCCAGGACATGTGATAGCAAAGTTAAGGAAGCCTCCTACCATCCCTTCAAAGCCAGATCTTCGGATTTGTGATCGTTGTGCCAAAGAATTCCCAGTGGATCAGGAAGGGTTCCCTACCCGTGTTGAAGAATGCGTTTACCATCATGGAAGGCGTTATAAGAAGCGTGTAAATGGACTCTTTGAAGGGAGGTTGAGCTGCTGTGATGGGGATACTTCTGCAGAGGGTTGCTCTGTGGCAAATACTCATGTACCAACACCTTCTAAACAAGATCTGACTGGTTTTGTATCTCCTCTGAGGGAACCTGGTCCTGAGGATGGGATGGGGAGAGGACCCTGGGATATTATAGGCCTTGATTGTGAAATGATCTATACTACACATGGACCAGAGTTGGCGAGAGTGACTGTAGTAGCCCCTAAATTTGGGACTGGATCTCATGAGGTCATTGTCATTTACAACCAATATGTAAAAACAACTCATCCAGTACTGGATTACAATACAAGATTCTCTGGCATTAACGAGGAGCATTTGAAGAATGAAGAAACGACTCTACCACAAGTTCAAGCTGTCCTCCTAGCTAACATCAGGCCTAACTCTATTCTTATAGGACATTCCCTCGAGTCTGACCTTCTTGCCCTAAAATTCATGCACAATTCTGTTGTGGATACTTCTGTGATTTTTCCACACAAAATGGGGCTCCCATTTAAGAGAGCACTTCGGACGCTTAGCTCGGAAATACTCGGGAGAATCATTCAGGTTTGAATTTATTATTTATTTAACCTTTTAAATTTTAATAAACTATACGAGTACAATGAATATATTTAATTGGCACAGGTGAGCGAGTTTGGACATGACTCAGGTAAGCATTTTTGTTCTTCTTAATTTAATTAATAATTATTAGTACAATAACATTTGTTTAATTACTTTTATCGTTTTCAGCCGAAGATGCCATTGCTGCTGTGGATCTGGTGCTTTGGAAGATCAAAAACTCTAACAAGGATAAGGATTAGAGTAAATGTTAATAATTATAATTTTATATCTACGCTCGTTTTGTATTTTTGATAAAATTGAAATTGAAAGTAATTAAAAAGTAATTTTTTCTCTTTGAATAATATACTATTGGGCTCGAGAAAACCCCTTGGACCTCTTTTTTTTGAAATTCGTAAATATTGCAACGTTTTAATGGGCAAACATTATAGGCACTATTTATAATTTAGACCTCATACAACTAACAGT
>JAAZTK010001259.1:0-14747 GCA_036507255.1 Megalothorax incertus
AGTGGCATGCCAAGCACGCCACGGAACCCTCGTTGGACACTCAGCGTGACATTGTGACGATGGAAGGTGTCCATGATCCTTTTCCAGGAGTGTGACACGGCTCGAGCGCTCCTGATGTCCTTTGACCCCAGAGATTTAGCAATTTTCTCCTGAAGCTGTGTCGAAAATTTAAAATTTAATTAATTAATTAAAACGACATTGTAACAACCCTCGGGTGACATTAAAGAAATCTAAGCTTACCTCAGGAGGAAGTTGAGACAGGATGTCAACTTTGGAAGGCTCCTTGGCCTTGACATGGGCACGACCGCAACGTTTTAGGATTAGAACTTTGTTGGAACTCCATTTGGACGCTGGGACACTTGGGGTGACCTTACGAAGGGAACTCCTGAGGGATTCAGTGGTCGATGACGATGGTGATGAGGCGGGGACCTTCATTGTCAGCGAGAAGGTGACAAAAATGAGGACCAACTGGAGAAAAATAATGAAAAGCAAGACTTTGGAGAAAAAATGTAATTTTTCTAAATTGAAAATAATGAAAATCTGAAAATTGTCGCGGGAAAACGTTTTCGTTTCGTTCTCGGTTTTATTTTCAAATATCCTAAAATGAGGCACAGGCAAGTTGTGATTTTGGTTGAGGTAAAGCAGACGTGGCACCATAGACCGATACACCCATGCCATTTAAAATATTACATGGGATACAGCATCGGGATTTAACATGGGATACTCCTGGCCTCGGCAAAAATTAATTTTGAAGCAAGGTTTTGAAATCTTTTAATTGCTTTCAACTTTTGGACTGATTTATAATTCGGATTAAAGGGACCCCAAGATTAAGATGAAGAGGTCAAAGGCTCATGACCTCCCTTCTCAGGAGGTAAGTTCGAAGGTAATTTTTCATATTTCAAAATCTATTACATGCATTTGAAAAAATGAATTTCACTTTTCATTTTTAAATTTTCAATATTTTCAGATGTCAAGACCTGACCTTGAGGCCATTGAAGAGACACCCCTTCCCACCACCAATATATTCCTCGTCGAGCCTGTAATTTAATTTATTCCTTTTGAATTTAATTTTAATGACAAAACCTTTTAAAGGTTCTTCGGAGGCTCTTCAAGCAAATTGAATCTGTCTCAATGTTAAAGGATCTCCGGAAGAGGTGTCAACTCTGGGACAGGGTGGACACTGAGGAGCTTGAGGAAAGGGCCTTCAAGGTACTAACGATAATTTTTTTAAACTAATGACATTTTAAAAATGCTCAGATATTTAAAATAATTTGCATCTTTTTAATTTCAGGGCCTATTCAAGCCAATAAACCTAACGTTTTTTAATGAGGTTCGAAGAGAATTCAATCCTATAAAAGCCTCAATTTCGGATATGAGAGGATTCCTCAATGACACCTTTTCAAACCCGCGTCTCTTCAGGTCATTTACTATCGTCTTCCCGAATTCTCTCGCTCTCCTTAACCTCTACAAATTCCGGTGGTTTTACACAGAATATTCTCCAACAATCCTCGAGCTCATTATTCCGACCACCTTCCAGTTTAACCAAGATAAAGAAGGGCTCCTCAAAGAGTTACTCCATTGGGCTGCCCCCACCCTGAGAGGATTTTCCATCCGCAATATTTTTGCTCACGCATCGGATCAATCTCATACTCGAAAATCACTTCCGATCCACCATTTTAATTTTCCATTCCTCAGGAAGGTAGATATGCATATTTTCGGGGAATGGCATGGCATTGTGGAGGCGTTCAAGGTCATCTTTACCAAAGGTAAACCCATAATTTGTCATTGCAATTTAAATTCTAATTTGAGATATTTCAGAAAATCATCCGGAAACCCCGTCTCTGACCTCCCTCAAGCTCCGGTATGGTTATCCCCTTGAACTTCTGGACCTAATCTTGAACCCTCATTGGGCAACCCTCACCATGCTGGAAATTAAATGCGATAACTATCATCATCAGAGTTTGAGCTCGTAAGATTTTTAGATTTATCAATTATTGTACTTGTATGATATAATACAAAAGTAATTCTAAACATTTTTGATTTTTCTAATTTATTGCAAATATGTATACTAGATTAGCAAATGGGTTACTGTCTCTTGCCCGTGCTGGTATGACTTTGAAGAAATTACACCTTGTCCTATACCTTGAGAAAAATAAGTGGGATGGGGAGGATCCACACATTCTCGGAACTTTTCGTAATTTGAGTCAGTTTTTTGCAAGTCAGGCGGGTTCCCTCGAAGCTCTTAAGCTCACCTTTAATTTGACCCTGAAAGTGACAATTGAGGAGGACCAATTGGATTTGGAGCAGGTATAATACATGATACTACCATTGTACTATTGTATATAAATTAAGTATATCACGATATATTTTGTTACATATTATATAATTTCAAATTAAATGATTAATTTAATTTAAATGTTTATATTTTCAGATTAAGATCTTCCTTCCAGTATTCGAGCGACTCCACACCCTCTACCTCGACCTGGAAACTCTTGTATACACCAATGATACCTTTACTAGGAATATCATTGAATTTAGCTCAATTCCACAACATTTCCCAGCTCTTGAGAACCTCAATATTGTCAAGTTCTTTGCTTTAACTAATGGATTTTTGGGGTCTCCGGATGAGGAGGAAAAACGATTGAATTTGAAGCGGATAGCAATTCCTAATGGGGTATATTGGGGAAATGATATGGATTTGTGTAAAAACTTGGGAATCGGGTCTGTAGAGGCTTTTACCTGCTATCAATATGCCCTTAATGATTTGAGAATACTTGGGGATTTGGTTGACACGATTCGGGTGCTTCACATCCGAGATGTTAACTCAGAGCTGAATCTGACTAATTTTAAAGGTACACAAATTAAGAAATTGTTTAATTTCAAGCAGTCAAATTATCTAATATCAAATGCAATTTTTCAGGTCTGAGGAGGGTGGTAATTGAGGAGGATGACAAAGCCCGAAGCGTCAAAAAGCCCATCTTGAAATTGATTCGGCACAAGGATCTATATTTGGGCTATTTTAAAAAGGTTGCGGAACTTGGGTTGGATTCGATCATTTTTAGAGGGCTAGAGGTGAGTGGTATTGTTAATTTAATAAATACAAATGCAGATAAATTAAAAGCATTGGTGGTTAATTGTTAGATGGTTGAGGGGGAATCTTATAAGAAGTTTGCTGATGCGTTTCCGTTCCGAGTGGAATTTGAGGATAAGCCAGTGGATTGGATTGAACTGGAATTCTTCAACAATTATATTACAATATTGAATGACAATTGTATTTAATTTAAAATTTTAAATACTTTTTCAAAAAGTTAAAATCTAATTTTGTAAATATACAAATTATATTATGAGGAGTGATCAGACTAATATTCCTTACAAAAACTCTTATTTATTACAACTCTTTAGTCATTAATGATTGTATTTTACAAGGATAAAGGCTGAAATTGAAGAAGAATTTAATGAAAAAATAATTAGTCATGTAGTGAATCGTGAATGTCTGAATTTACACTGTTTTTCACCTGAATAAATCTATATAATTGTTAAATGGAAATGCCTTCAGTTTTGTATAAATTCTTATACTATTAATTATTGTATTTACAAAAATAGGGGACTCACGATGATTAAAATTTTACAAATTAATGGGATATTCTGAAATTAAAATTACAATTACTTAAACAATTACTTAATATTAGGCAAAGATAAGCAAATAAGGGTAGATTTTTCAAAATAAACTAGTCTGGATTCTGGAAATCTGAATTCTTTTCTACATTTCTGAATATTTATATATTAAAGGCTTAAATCTAATAGTAATTAGTAATTAAACTGACTCTGACTTTCCCTTCACTTAATGGACCTAAGGAGGACAGGGGCTCCTTTGTGGTCATTCCTTTTGTGGGCGAGGAGACACTCTGGGTACTCGTAGCTCTTACCACAAAGGTCGCAGGGATATGTTGAGGATCCCTTGGCCATGGGGGAGGACTTGATCCTGGGCTTCTTCTCTTCCTTCACAACCTCAATTGGGAAGTCAACGTGTCCCGCCCGGTGCTTGAAGAGGGAGGTCTTTCGGAAGAATTGCTCTCGACACCCAGGGAAGTCGCATATGTGGACCACCTGTCCGTGTCCAGTCGTGTGTCCAGCAACGTGACGCTCGAGGTAGTTGGCGTGAGCGAATGTCCTCGCGCAGTGAGGGCATCGGAGTGGGCCGTGGGAGATTCTTCGGTGAGCGTGGAGGTTCCTCTCGGAGGCAAACTCGAGGGAGCACTCGGGACAGATGACCTTGTTGACCCAGTGGACAGACTCGTGGCTAATCTTTGTTCTCTTGTTCCGAAAGAACTTGTTGCAGCCAGGGTATTCACAAGTCCACTCCCCAACGGCCACACCAAAGTGCCCGATCACGTGGAATCGAAGGTCAATAGAGCCACTGTAGCTCCGCCCACAGACAGAGCACACCCCACGACTGGCAGCCTCTTCGATGGTCGGGTGGAGGTGGCAAAGCTTGTGGAACTCGAGGTCAAGCTGCGTGGGGAGCTTCGCATTGCAGGTGGGACACTCGTGTGACCACCCCCTCCTCTCTTTCTTCCTCCTCGTTGCAACCACCCTGTGAGGGACATTGGACACTTGGGACACCCTGGCCTTTGGCCCCGGTTTGCCCTTGGTCTTTTTTGGTGGGGGTTTGACTGATTTTGTACCCCGCTTCTTCCGCCCTCCGTATTCGTAGTCTGGGTCGAGCTTGACAGGTCGTGGACGCCTTTTCCCAGCCGCCCTCGTGTGGACAACTCTGTGAGCCAACTCCAAGGCTGGGGGAGTGTCATCGTCCCTAGACTCCTCCTCCTCGTCCTCAATGGGGGAATGACCGAGGTACTCCTGAGGAACGTAATATTCCCCTGGGTCTCCTTTGTCAGAATTCATATCAATTTTATTACATTCCCTGAAATTATGAATAAATATATTAATTAGGATTAGAAATAAATGAAGTTTATATTTCAAATTAAAATAATTACATTTCGTAGTTTGAAAACACCTCCTCTGCCTCTACCTTGACCTCAACGAAGGCGGGGGTGGCTGCGTCTCTTTTGGACGAGGGGAGTTCCTTCACAGCTCGGAGGTATTCCTCTGCAAAACAATAATAAATTAATTAAATTAGGAATCGAAAGAAATAACGGATTCCTTTTAAATTTTAATTGGAATTTAAAGCTTTAATGCCAAAGTTTTAGATTTGATACTGAGTTTAAAATCTTTAAATAAACCCGCATCGAACAAAGGCTAATTTTTGTATATCGGAGTTTGTAGAAAATGATTTTTTCCTACCTTTTATCCTCGCACGAAATTTGTCCATTTTGAGGCTAGATAATTAATGTAAATTCATAATTAGTAATTACCAATTAGTTTGGTAAGCTAATTTTGTATTTAGAAAAATGTTAATTTGCATTTAATCAAAAAATAAAAAATCACCTGAAAATAGCTAATTTAAATATCGTCAGTCGAATGTATTTTAACTGGTTGGATCAGTCAGAAGTCAGGAGGTCAACGGATTGGTTAATGGCCCAAATTCAGATTAAACAGAGGTCAAATGGCGGAGGTCAGGCCTGAAAAATGTGAAAATAAACAAAATTATAAAATTAAATTTTCCAAAAATTAAACGTTAAATTTCATGCAAGTCACTTGCAGTCAGATGCTGTAATTACCACGAGAGGGTGACGTTGAAGGGAGGAGTGTTGCTGCTGGAAATGGTCAGGTCATGGGTTAATTAGAGGTCAATTTGGATTTAAAGATGGCAGGAAAAATCGTATGGGGATAATTTGAGGAGCAGGGATTAGAGGGGGAAAAGGGGAAATCGAGACGGGGGACGTTGAGAACTCCTCAAATTCATTTCCGGTGGCAAATCCGGGTTTAATTATGTCAATTTAACGACTTAATTGATCCCAATGAAAGAAACTATTAAAATTATTAATTTTGATCGCTTTATTTCACCCAAAACGTGCATCCAAACGTTTATTTGTGTTCCCAAAATAATCTAATAAATAAAAAGGTGCCAGAAAATTGCGGGATAATTTTTGAAAGTCGCAAAATTCGATCTCGACAAAAAATAATTAAACAATTGTTTTTTAAAACCTTTTAATTGCTTTCAAATTGGACTAATTTGCAATTCGGATTCCAGAGACCCCAAGGTCAAGATGAAGAAGTCAGTGGGTCAAGAGCGCCCTTCTCAAGGGGCAAGTTCAAAGGTAAATATTATAAATTCAAAATCTGAAAGTTGAATTTTAAAATTTAAATTACTTTATTTTTCATTTTTTAAATTCAAATTATTCTAACTTCCTCAGATGTCAAGACATGACTTTGAGGGCATTGATAAGACTGAGACCCCCACCACCAATGTGTTCCTTATCGAGACTGTAAATAAATTAATTATTTAAGGTTCTTATGAATTTAATTTATAATTTGTTTTTTTTTTTTCAACAAAATCAATGCAGGTTCTTCGGAGGCTGTTCAAGCAAATCCAATCTGTGACAATGTTAAAGGATCTCCGGAGGATGTGTCAAATCTGGGACAAGGTGGACACCGAGGAGCTTGAGGAAAGAGCCTTTGAGGTGACCGAAAATTAATTAAAAATAAATTATTTATTAAAATTTTTTAAAACAAGTATTTTATCATTTCAGGGTCAAATCAAGTCAATAGACCTGACATTTTTCAACGATATTTTTGGTAAATTCCAACATATAAAAGACTCATGTTTGGAAATGAGGGGATTCCTCGATGACACCTCTTCAAACCCGCGTCTCTTCCGGTCATTTACCATCGTCTTCCCCTGTTCTCTCGCTGTCCTCAACTTGGACAAATTCCGGTCGTTTTACACAGAATATTCCCCAACATTCCTCGACCTCGCCTTTCCGACAACATTCCGGTACAACCAAGATAAAGAACTGCTCCTCAAAGAGTTACTCCGGTGGTCTGCACCCACTTTGAGGGAACTTGTCATCCGCAATTTTTTTCCTCACGAATCGGCCCTAATTCCATTTCCAACTCAGAAATCACATCCGGTTCAATCTTTTAATTTTCCGCACCTCCGGAAGTTGGGTACGAATATTTTCGGAAGTATCAATAATGGCATTGTGGAGGCATTCAAGGTCATCTTTGCCAAAGGTCAGACCCTTACAATTTGTTATTTCAATTAAAATTCCAATTTGAGAAATTATAGAAAATGTTCCGGAAATCCCCTCACTGACCACCCTCAAACTCGAGTATCCTTACATCGATGACCTTCTGCTGGATCTAAACTCAAACCTTTCTCGTTGGGCAAACCTCACCAAACTGAACATATTTTGCGATAATAATTTTCAGCGTAATAACCGGTAAGATTTTTGATTTAAAGGGTATTTTTCCAACTTATTTTACTTACAATAATTAATTCTAGATTCACAAATGGGCTACTGTATCTTGCACAAGCGGGTATGAACTTGAAGAAATTAGAACTTGGCTTACAAACTGGAAAATATTTCTGGGAGAGACCGAATGAGGATCCACACTTTCTTGGAACTTGTCGCAATTTGAGTCATTTTTTTGCGAGTCAAGCGGGTTCCCTCGAAGCCCTTAAACTCTCATTTAAATTATTCCTGAAAGTGTCAATTGAAGAAGACCAAGAGGGGCAGGTACTAAATGTTACAATATATAATTTCTACTGATTAAATATACCAAATGTCTATATTTTCAGATTAAGATACAACTTCCAGTTTTCGAGCGACTCCACACCCTCTCCCTCGACTTGGACACTCGTGTGTACACCAACGGCAACCGCATCCTTACTACTAATATCTTTGAATTTGGCTCAATCTCTCAACAATTCCCAGCTCTTGAGAACCTTACTATCCTCAGGTCTGGTGGTTCAATTTATGAATTTTTGGCTGGTTCTTCCCAGGAGAAGGAACGAATTAATTTGAAGCTGATAAAAATTGGGATAGATTGGGGAAATGAGATGGATGTACCTTTTGATAAATATTTCGGGTCAGTAAAGGCATTTGCTTGCTCTCAAGACTTTCTCCAGAATTTGAAAAAACTTGTAGATCTGCTGAACACGATTCAGGTACTTCACATCCGAGCAGTTGGTTCAGAGCTGGATTTGTCTCAATTTAAAGGTACGCAAATTAAGGAATTGTTTAATTTCAAGCAATGAATATCAATAAATGCAATCTTTCAGACCTAAGGAGGGTGGTAATTGAGGAGGATGACAAAGGCAAAAAACCCAACTGGTTGAAAAAAAGGGGGATTGATCACAAAGTTCGATATTTGAGCTATTTTAAAAAAGTTGCGGAACTTGGGCTTGATTCGATCTTGTTTCGAGGGCTTGATGTGAGTGGTTTTGTTAATTTTAAATAAACTTGAATTTAAAGCATTGCTTTTTCATTGTTAGATGATTAAGGGGCCTTCTTATAAGGAGTTTGCCGAGGCATTTCCGTTCCGAGTCGAGTTTGAAGATACACCAATGGATTGGCTCGACCAGGATTTCATTGACAATTAATTCTACAATTTCTTACTTTATTAAAACATTTCTTATTTATCTATCTATTTGTATTATAATTAATTTATTAATCAATAATTTCAGTTAAATGTACTACTTTTGTAAAAGAATCTAATTCTAAAGGTGAATTGTATGGAAAGTGATGATTTATTAAAAATCTTTGAAATAAACTACCTATTGTATTTTGTATACAAAATCTAGTATGTTGTACAATATTAAGAAATTTGGAATTTCAATTTTGATTAATTATTAATTAAATTAAAATACTTTAAAGTCCGATCATAGTGCATAGGAGTCGACTGATCCTGACTCTGAGCTGAGCTGTGGAGTCAAGTAGAGATTGGACAGGGAGAAAGGGGAAATCGAGACGGGGGACGTTGCAAACTCTTCAAATTCATTTCCGGTAGCAAACCTTAAATATAAGGTTAAATTATGTCAATTTAATGATTTAATTACACCCAATGAAAGAAACAATTAAAATTATTAATTGGACCAATTTATTTCGCCTAAAGTGTGCATCCAAACGTTTATTTGAGTTCCCAAAAAAGGTGTCCAGAAAAAAGCGGGATAATTTTTGAAAGTCGCAAATTTCGATCTCATTCTCGGCAAAAATTAATTTTGGAACAAGATTTTTAAATCTTTTAAAGTTTTAATTACTTTAAATTGGCCCTGATTTGCAATTCGGATAAAAGGAGCCACAAGGTCAAGATGAAGAGGTCAGTGGGTCAAGGGCTACGTTCTCAGGAGGCGAGTAAGAGTTCGAAGGTACTTTTTCCAATTTCAAAATCTGTACATTTATATTTTATTTAAATTTTTTTGAATTTAAATCTAAAAATTCTAACCTCAGATGTCAAAACATGACCTTGAGGTCGTTGAAGAGACTGAGACCTCCACCACCAATGGATTCCTCGTCGAGACTGTAATTTATTAATTAAAAGGTCCTATATGAAATTAATTCTAAATTGTATTTTTTTTACAACAAAAACAATGCAATGCAGGTTCTTCGGAGGCTATTCAAGATAATTGAATCTGTGTCAAAGCTAAAGGTTCTTCGGAGGATGTGTCAACTCTGGGACAGGGTGGACACTGAGGAGCTTGAGGAACGAGCCTTCCAGGTACTAAATTTTAATTTTAAAAGTTATTAAAATTTTAAAATAAACAGATATTTTAAATAATTTATTAATTTTTTACAATTCAGGGCCTATTCAAGCCAATAAACCTAACATTTTTTAACGAGGTTTCAAGAGAATTCAAACCTATAAAAGCCTCAAGTTTGGAAATGAGAGAATTCCTCGATGACACCTCTTCAAACCCGCGTCTCTTCCGGTCATTTGCCATCGTCTTTCCTTGTTCTCTCACTCTCCTCAACTTGTATAAATTTCGTTGGTTTTACACAGACTATTCCCCAACATTCCTCGAGCTCGCCATTCCGACAACCTTCCGGTTTAACCAAGATAAAGAGCTGCTCCTCAAAGAGTTACTCCGGTGGGCTGCACCCACTCTGAGGGAACTTGTCATCCGCAATATATTTCCTCACGAATCTGCCGTAATTCCATTTCCATCTAGGAAATCATATCCTGCCCAATCTTTTAATTTTCCGCACCTCCGGAAGATGAATATGAAAAGTTGCGTGAAAAATGGCATTTTGGAGGCATTCAAGGTCATCTTTGCCAAAGGTCAGAACCTTGCAATTTGTAATTTTAAATTCCAATTTGAGATATTTTAGAAAATCATCCGGAAACCCCGTCTCTGACCTCCCTCAAACTCCGATATGATTATCCCCTTAAACTTCTGAATCTGATCTCGAACCCCTCTCGTTGGGCTACCCTCACAATGCTGGAAATTAAATACGATAACTTTTATTATTATCAGAGTTTGAATCCGTAAGATTTTTTATGAATTTAATACTAGAGGCATATTTAAATTATTGTAAATAAATAATTCTAGATTAACAGATGGCTTACTCTCTCTTGTACAAGCTGGTATAACCTTGAAGAAGTTACATTTACGTCTATATCTTAATAAAAATTACCCTACTGGGGACGATCTAACTTTTCTCGGGCCTTTTCGGGATTTGAGTCAGTTTTTTGCAAGTCAAGCGGGTTCTCTCGAAGCCCTTAAACTCTCCTTTAATTTAAACCTGAATGTGACAACTGATGAAGACCAAGAGGGGCAGGTACTAATCAGATAAGATAATTTTGATAGAACATGCCTATAATTTCAATATTTTCAGATTAAGATCCATCTTCCAGTTTTCGAGCGAGTCCACACCCTCTCCCTCGACCTGGACATTCAGGTGTGTACCAACGACAACTTTACAAGGAATATCTTTGAATATGGTTCAATTTCACAACATTTCCCATCACTTGAGAACCTCACTATCAACTATGTTGGCACATTGTATACAATTTTGGGGGGTTCTCACGAGGCGGAGGTATTGAATTTGAAGCGGCTAGTAATTTCTAGATGGCCGTATAAGGGATATATTTATGATGGCCCTTATTTTGATGAATATCTCGGGTTTGTTGAGGTATTTTCCTGCCATCAATACGCCCTTGATGATTTGAGATCTCTTGGGGATTTGGAGGATACGATTCGAGTGCTTAACATTCAAGAAATTACATCAGAGTTGGATCTTTCTCGATTTAAGGGTATCTTAAACTTGCAAGTCTTTAATTTCAAGCTCAATCTATTTAATTAATGCAATTTCCCAAGGTCTGAGGAGGGTGATTATTGAGGAGAATGACAAAGCCAATTTGATTAATGAATTGGAGGATGACGAAGGGCAATATTTGAGCTATTTCAAAAAGGTTGCGGAACTTGGACTGGAATCTATCAAGTTTAGAGGGCTCGAGGTGAGTGGTTTTATGAATTAAAATAAACTGGAATTAAAATAAATAATTAAAATTGAATGGATTGACAGATGCTCGGGAAGGAGAAGGAGTTTATCCAGGCATTTCCATTCCGGGTTGAATTTGAAGATAAGCCAGTGGATTGGTACGAAGAGGATTTCATTAACAATTAAGACTATTATTATTTACTTACTACTTTACTTACTAAGTAGGTACTATTTTATTGAAACATTTCTTATTTATCTGCTTGTATTATAATTATTATTAATAAATAATAATGATTAATCAATAATTTAAATGAAATATACTCGTACTTTTGTAAAAGTATCTAGAAATGAATTTTATGGAAAATGTTTTCTGAAATGTGATTTATTAAAAATTCATTTAAATAAAACCTAACAATTTAATGTAAAGTATACAAAATCTAATACGTTAAATTAATCTTGTTTAATTTATAATTAAGTTTCTGAAAGTACTGCACAGTAATGTATTATAATATAGGTATACTATAGGTAATATTAATATTTCAATAAAAATTAAACCATTGTGTAATGAAGAACTTAAATTAAGTACATCTTTTCTGTACGGATATAATTTTTTTCGGATTTATCAGATAGGAAATATAATTTTACATAAAATTTTTATGTATACACAGATATTAATTAAAGTAGATATACATACCTACATATTTATGTAATCGCATCACCAGTTTAATCCAGGGTAAGAATGACTTGAAATTCTTCCGGAAGCCCCTCTAGGATTTGGCTCCTTTTTTCTGGGTGGATGATCTATTTTAAAATAGACAAATACAATAAATTAAATTAATTTGAATAAAATATGTATATTACATCGTCGGCATATGTTAGGTGAAAGCGCTTGAGGTGAGGAAGTTGGCGATGGTGTTCCAAAAGCATTTCAATAAACGATGCGATTGGGAAGTCTTCTGATTCAAAGTTGATTTCTAATTCTGAATTGAGTGTGTAGTGTAAATACTCTAGCTCTAAAACCAAAAAAAAAAAATATTAAAATTTTGACAAATAGGCCATAATAACGATTTTTCTCACTTTTCAGATGCCCAAAATTAAAATCCTCGCGATAACCGAAACAGTCCAGAACCCTCAGAGTGTCCACCCACGAGATCTCAATCCCACCAAGAAATAGATTTAAAAGCTCTGTATTATAATTTCCAATCCTCAATTCCTCAATGTACGGGAAACTCAAGAACAAGTCTTCAAAAATGACAATATTTTCATCCAAATCTAAATGAAATTCATACTGGGAAATGTTGAACTTTTTCATTAAAGGATGTCCCCTAGTCACAACCATGATGTCATTTGTCATTGTGTAAAATGTCCCGTCGAGGATATCCAATTGGACAAGTTGAGGGAATTTGACGCAAAAGTCGAATGGGACAAAAATGGATAAATAATTATTATAACTAACGTAGTTATTGATTGTTTCTTTAATATCCAAAGCCAGAGTCAGATGCTGAAGAGAAGGGAAGACCGGAAACTCAATTCCCTTAATTATCTTATTTTGTGATTGTGTGATGTGTGATTTTTGTGAAGGCTTTGAAACGATGCATTTAAATTCTAATTCCAATTCCTTGAGGGTTGGGCTCTGACTTTGAAAAAATATCTCAAAGGCTCGATAGAAAGCATCCACCTGCTCAGGGGTTAGGAGATACTCGGGCCACTCCCATGCCCTTTTTGTGGTTGTTATTTTAAGCCGCAATATTTTTAAGGTTATTGGTTGTAGCTGAGGATGAGCGAGATTGTTCAAAAGATCAGTGAAAGAACGACAAGAGTAAGATGAATCCAAAATGATCTCCCGGTAATGATGAGCTGACTTGGCTTAAAAGATGCAAGGAAATTGCTCCAAACGATGCCGGGAATTTCATCCCATTTGATCTCAAATCCTTGAAATAATTTGATCTTCTTTGCGAATTTGAGTAATTCCTTTCTAAGAGCTAGGAAATCTTCATGTCCAATGGAGGAAAATTTGACAGGCTTGAGCTTTCTTCTGGCAATAAGTGGGACACCAACTTCACTCCAAGCCTTACAAACGTGTCGGCTACTTTTGAGCTCTGGATAGGACAGGTAGTGAAGGAGGTTGTCCAGAACCTAGAGAGAAATTGATTTTAAAATATTTTAGTCATTTAAATTTGAAATACTGTGATTTTAATTTATTTAATTGCTTACGGTTGGAAGTAGCAGGGGGTGCTGTTTTTCAGAGAAGGGGTTTTTGCCATCAAAAGCATTCTATTTAAAATTTAAAAATAAAGTTTAATCGAACTTAAAATGTCTGGATTTAAATTACAATGAATTAATTAATATTATTAAACATCAGCCTAGACTTACTTGCGATGACGTACCCGAAGTACCCAATTTTGAACATGACATTTTGGTGATTCAATTTTAGTCCTGAAAGGAAGGTAATTAAAGAGCAATTAAGGACACGGGTTAGATTTAAATTTTAAATAAAGATCAAAATAAATTTTACTTACCGGATTCCGGAAGGCTTACAGCTTTTGATTTTGACTGATTTTGAAGGGGAATCTTATTACTGGCAATTCAGAGGGTGGTGACAATGGTCCAATGGATGTCCCTGATATTGGATTAACTTTCCCAGATAATTAGCCTAATTAGATGACAATTAATTAATTTTAAATAAATCAAAAAAATTGAGATTTTTGTGCAAATCAGATTTGAATTTGAAATTCAACTGTTCAGGATTTAGGCCCTTTATTTAAAATTCACAAAATCGGCGATCCGGTCCTCGCTCGTTTTAAAAATTAATTAATTTTGAAAAGATAAATCATTCAATTGCTTCCAAATCGGACTGATTTGTGATTCTTATTAAAAGGGCCCAAGGTCAAGATGAAGAGGTCAATGGGTCAAGAAGAACCTTCAAAGGAGGGGAGTTCGAAGGTATTTTTCATTTTTCAAAAATAAAATTATTTGTAAACTTTAATTTTAATTTTTTCAAAATAATCTAAATTCCTCAGATGTCAAGACATGACTTTGAGGACATTGAAGAGACTAAGGCCCCTAACACCAATGCATTCCTCGTCGAGAATGTAATTTAATTATTAAATTAATTAAAAAGGTCCTTATGAATTTAATTCCAAGTTGTTTTTATACAAACAATGCAGGTTCTTCGAAGGCTGTTCAAGCAAATTGAGTCTGTGGGAACATTAGTGATATAGGTACCCCACTCCGATATAAATGAATTGTATATCAATCGAAAGAGGAAGTCGAGGGGAGGTCAATGGTACACTTTATATTTTGGGGAAACACCTGGGTCAAGAGTTATGACCTTCCAAAAATCCGATTTCTTATGGGATTTTAACATGTGTTTCTCATATTTTCAGTCTGAAACATTTT
>JAAZTK010001260.1:0-14747 GCA_036507255.1 Megalothorax incertus
AACAGACGGACGGACTGACTGACTGACGGACGGACAGACAACATCACCGGAAATGAAAAATTTTACCACCATAAGAATCAGCGACCTCGATATAGTCGGAAACCACCTTAACCCCAAACCTGACACTCAAATTTATATTTATAGATTACATTAGTATAAAATTAAATAGAAATCCTGCTAAATACATTTATTACATTGACAAACCTTCAACTTTATATGTAGGTAATTCGAATATGACAAATCTAAAATCATAATAAGCGTAAGCATACTAATCCCAAGCTATACTACGATACTATATAGGTAGGTATCTGTGCTACTAGTAGATATATACTCGTATGTATCTGCTTTACAATATTGGTAGCCTGATAAAAAATTAATTAAACGATAAATGCTAAAAATACAGATATACTATACTACTACAGATACTACTTATTAGTAGGTATCATACCTATATATGTATTATATTCTATCGCCTACAGAGTACAGATATAAAATCGTAAAATTAAATGAACACCAGCTAAATAACGAGTTTCATATGTATGAATTAAATGTTATTTATGTTTGATCTGAATCATTGTCATCGTCATCGTCCATGTTTTCAAGCTGTTCTTCGGCGTCAGAGTCGAAAAACTGGGCGTGAAGAGCTGCCGTGACTTGATTTGGGTTCTTCCGATCCTCTCTCTTGTACTTTGTCTTGAGCTCACCCCTACTCCTCGTCGGAAAGTATCTATATTTAGAATAGAATTAAGAATTAGTAATGTATAATTGTTTTAAATAAAAATTAAAAAACAGTACTTGGTCATGAGGGAAAAGTCAGAGCCACAAGTGCTGAGAGCTTGGTAGAACCTCAAGGTCTCCTTCTCCCCCCACTCGCTCCCCCTTTTACATCTCTTGCTTTTATACGCGTATTTACATCCGGTATTGGCGTCGTCCGACACAGTCTCCATCTTGGCCAACTTGCTCTTGCTCCGGGTGGACTGAGAGGTGGGGATGTAAAGGCTCTTCTCATCAAGTATAAGCTTTCCACCAGGACCTACTTTGACCTTTGGCCCACCAATCTTTTTGGACCGTGTCTCTCTCACTGATGCTTCCTTCTCCTCATCCTCAGTCTCTGATTCTTCTATTTTGACTAGAGACGCTTTCCTCTTTTTCGTCTTCTTTTTGGTGGCATCCTCCACCTCTCCAGCATCTTCAGATTTTATCTTTTTTGGTTTTTTTACCTTTGGAGGATTCCAGAAAGCAAAATCCAGCATTTTCATCTTGGAAGGTTCAGGGAGAGGTGTTAACTTTTGTCGTGTAAGGAAATCTCGCTTCATGGCAGAGTATTTGGACACGATTGAGAGCTGGGAAGCATTGAGAAGTCGTTGTCGAAGGGTTTCCGTTGAGGTACTACCACCAACAAGAGAAGAGACACCCCCTCGAGTCTGGTAAATATTTCCAGTAGGGTGTTTCGAGTAGAATTGGACATGAGATGGATGACGAGTCCGCTCTGAGACATGTCTATTCCTCTTGAGGACCTCAATCTCCTCGAGAGATGGGCCAGGGGTACGAGGAGTTGGTGGGCGAGGTGTTGATGGTGTTGAAGATGGTTGAGAAGGGGTGACTGAAGGTGTAGGCCTCTCAGGAGTGGCAGGGGTGGATGGTGAGGAGGAGTCGACATTATGAAGGACGAGAGTTGGGGTTTTTTCAAAATCCTCCGTCTCAATTGGTTGTGTTAGAGCATTAGAAATGTCAAGTGTCGTGTCCTGGGTGGCGTTCGGGCTAGGCTCGACCTTTGACTCGGATTTAATGTCAAATGTGACAGATTTTGGTGGCTTAACGGGGATGTTGACAGCTGTTTTTAGACGGCTCCTTCGCTGAGACATTTTGAGGTGGAATTCTGTGAGGAAAAACAATCAAATAATTATTGTAAAGAATTCATTCAATTTATTATGAAATATTCAACTAGTTTAATAATTGCAATTAATATAAATTAATTAGGTATGGTCAGAATTAATTAATTAATTTTAATTTAGTTAAGTGGACTTTAAACATTAATTTTTTGTGCAAAGTATTGTGGCCGTGTTTAAATAAATGAGATTTACCTTAAAAATGAGCTGACAAATTAAAGAATGATTTAGTGACACGGTTTGGGTAATTAAAATGTTTTTAATAGTCACACGGTCCCACGGAATGTCAATTAAATTATTAATTTTTTCAGAAAACTAAATTGCATCATGTATTTTTAAAAATTCCAAAAACACCCCCCAAAACCCCAATAGCAAGCTTTAGGAGAATATTTGAGAAATCGAATTAATCGCAATTCTCAAACATTACGAAGAAACGTTTTGTGCACTGCCCTTTTAATAAATCTTTTAATTAATTAAAATCGACTTGTAAAACTTGATTTTAATCGAAATTGGTATATTTTGTTGATTTGAATCTATTTCATCTACTGCCAATTAGCGGAAAGGGCGAGGAAAAAGTGAAAAATCAAAAATGTCAGGTAAAAACATAATATTTGTATTTTTGATCTAATTTGATAATTTTGTAAAAATATACGGCCATGTATTAATTCAGTCAATTATTATTTATTAATCAATTAAACACGAATACACTTTTATTAATAGAAAATCATGATGATTCATGTCTGTTTAATTTACAATTTAATAATATTATTTTGGCGAATTTCATTTTCAGATCGCGAGTGGAGCCAAGTAGGAGGTAATAAAGACCGAAGAGGACGAGGAGGTGGAAGAAATCGAGGAGGAGGAACGTGGTGGCCATGGTGGTAATCAAAGTGGAGGAGGAGGACATGATAATCAACCCAGGAGAAATCAAGAACATCAACAAGTGAGTAGTCCAAGGGGTCATGCACAAATAGGAGACAGAGGAGCTGCCCAACGTCAACCTCCTCGTGATAATTACCAACAGAGAGAGGAGGGAGGTGGGCATCGAAGTGGTGGTGGTCCAGGTCCAGGAGGAAGTGATGAAAGAAGACGTTATGAACAAGGAAGACATGGTGGCAAATTTGAGCAACAGCAAAGAGGCCAAACTCAACAAACTCAATTCAAAGGTCAAGCTAGAGGAGGAGGAGGTGGAGGCAAAAGTGGAGGAGGAACAGTCTCATTTGTTGACTATACACCTCCATGTCTTATCCCTCAAACTGAAGAGGATGAAAAGCTTGCTCCGTATGGATGGAATCCGCTTGGAAAGGATCTCAAAGAGATTTCAATTCCTTCCAGAAAAGATAAGAATATTGGGGCTTCTGCTGCAACGATTTGCATTCGGACTAATCACTTCCCAGCCCTCATTACTCAACTGCCACCTAAAATTTATCAATATGAGGTGTCTATTGAAAGAAACCTAGAAGAATCACCCAAGAAGGAGGTTGAGAAGGGACCAGGAACATCTAAAAAGAAAGGAGCACCTCTTCCTCCTTTAAAGTTGAACAGAGATTTCCGTCGAAGGATCCTTCAAAGAGCCCTGGATGACATGAGGGAGTTTGCAAAGAAAGAAGGGAGTACTATTGGAATTTGTTCTGATTGGGATAAGCAATTATACACCACTGGCAAGTTGGATGAGATCCATCAATTCCCTTTCAAGTACGTGGTTGACATTACGAAGATTATCAATTACGATGCGGACTTTGAAGGGACTGGGTCCTTTCTCGTCAAGCTAAATGAAACTGTAGGTGAAATTGAAACTGGTCCCTTGAAAGATGTGGTTAACAATATGAAAGGGAATGAGGTAGGTCAGACTTTGGTCAACCTCAAAAGAGTCTACAATATTCTACTCAAGAATCTCGCCAATGATCGCTATATGCCTACGGTAAGTGCATAGACTTGAAAATTAAAAAATAAATGAAACAAATAACTCGATTTTTTTTAATTAAAAAAAACAGGGAAGATCCAATTTGATTCTTCGTGGTGAGGCTGAAAAAGAAAAAGAGAAAAAGCTTGGGGGTGGCCTTGTAACTTGGTCAGGGTTATCTACTGTGTATGAGTTTGGCTGGAAACCTTACATCAACTTTGACAGTAAACTTTTTAAAAAATAATTTAATTTAAAAAATCTTAAAATGTATTTTTAAATTATTTTAGTCGCCAATTCTGTATTTGTTCTGGGGAAAAGTGTATTTGAAGTGATTGACGAGCTCTCTCTGACACCCAATAAAAGAACACAGAGGTACGATCCTAGGAAAGCGGCAAATTGGCCTGATTGGGCAAGGAAGGAAGTTTTTGGCCTACTTAGATGTAAGCTGACATTATTTAAATTATGGCATTGTTATTAATAATAGTACTACAATCCGCTTAGCCTGCAAAGTGGCCTACGAAGCGGGTAATGAACAAAAATATTCGGGAGCAATTACAGATATACTTGGATCTGTGAGTACCGAGAAATTTGAGTACGAGGGGAAACAGATTTCCATTGCTGATTATTTTCGACTACGCTACGGCAATGAATTGATCAAGGATGGACTTTGTCTTGAAATTAAGGGGAGGTGTAAAGTCCCTGCTGAGGTACCTCAATTGTAAATGTATAAAATTCTTTTAATGATTTTTTTCTACAGCTCTGCACCATCAAATCTGGACAAAGTCATAACCGGAAATTGGAGGGAAAACAAACCAGTGAAATGATTAAAGTTGCAAGGAAGAAACCTGCGGAGCTTAAGAGCTCTATTGAAACTGGAGTATGAAGATTTATTTAAATATTATTAATGTTTATATTTATATTTAAAATTTAAATTCAGATCGCGAATCTCATGAAGTCACAAAAGGAGGGGGTGAATCTTTTAGAGTCCTTTGGTGTCCAGTTTTCAGGAATCAAGCCTGAAATGCTAAAGTTGGACAATACACGAAGTTATAGGTGCACTTTAAATAATTTAAATAATGACACAGAGTAGTATATAATCTAAAATTAATAATTAATATTATATCATATTGTATTAATTAGATTCGCCTACGTTGAGCTATGGGACAAACAAGGTTAATAATAATTTCATTTCAAATTCAAATTCATTAATAATATAAGTATTGTATAATATTTGAACTACTTTGTAAAATTAAAAACGAATTAACTTTAACGAAATTTAAGGATGGGAAAAGAGCTATTGTGACACCTGAGAATGGCGTTTGGGATATTTGGAAGCAAGATTTTGGGTATTGTTTTATAGAATAACTATAGGTTTTTATATATAGATTTTTTAATATTTTATTTTAAATCCAGATTTCTGACTTCCACAAAAATTGAGAATTGGTGCATCTTTGTTGTTGATAAAACTAGTATTGAGGAAGATCAAATCAAGTAAATTTATATGATTGAATAATATTTTTTCAATGTTTATGTATACGTTTCTTTAAAAGGGAATTTGTAAAACTCTTGTTGCGATGTGGAAAGAAAAGATCAATGACATTCAACCCACAAGAACCGATCATTCATTAATCCTGAATTGGGGGAAGGGGAATGGCTCAACGACAGGAGTCATCATAAAAATGTGGGCAAATTCAAAAGGGAATTTGAAAAGATTAAGGCTGGATTTAAGGGGTGTGACCTCAAGAACTGTTTTCTGCTTGTCGTACTCCCTAGAGAGCAGACAAAATACTACGATCAAGTGAAGCAGGTAAGATTAATGGCCATTTTTTAAAATCGAAATTTAAAATTAAAATCCAAAAAAAGGCTGCTGAGCTTGAGCTTGGACTTTTGACATCATGTGTCACTGCCTTCAATGTGAAGAACAAGGATCCCACTATTGCTGAAAATATCATGCTCAAGCTTAATAGCAAGCTTGGTGGTGTGAACCATGTGGTCAACTTTCCTCAACAACTCAAATCCGTGGACATTCTTCGATATCCTACGCTAATTCTTGGAGCGGATGTCACCCATCCTCCTCCTGGATCTGGGGTTAAAGCTTCCTTTGCTGCAGTCACTGGATCTCTCGATCGAACTGGAATGGTATTATTTAATTTAAATTATAATAATTTTTGAACATGAAAAAATAATTAGAATTAATTTTTTTTAAAATATTAGCCCTATATGATGCACGTGCAAGCACAATTGAAAGCTGGTAAGAAAGCCGAGGATGGGAATGAAAAATTCACAAAAAAGGGTTTAAAATGTCAAATTCTAACATATATTTTATCATAATATTTCAGGTGGAGGAGCATGTGAAGTTATTTCTAACCTGGAAGAGATTGTGCATAAAATGCTAGAGAATTTTGCAAGGGTGAATGGAGAAGATATTATTCCTGCAAAGATTATATACTTTCGGGATGGAGTGGGTGATACGCAATTCAAAGAGGTAAACAAAATGCAGCTAATCTTTTCTTCAAAATCTTAAAATAATAAATTATTCATTTACATAGTTGATTCATGTGGAATTGCGGGCTATTCGTGAAGCTTGCACGAAATGGAAGGGGAAGGAATATCAGCCCAAAATCACATTCATTACTGTTCAAAAGCGACATAAGACTCGATTCTTTAAGGAGAATAAGAATGGATATGTGGAAAATGCTCCTCCTGGGACCGTTGTGGACTCTGACATTGTTCATCCAACGGAGAATGACTTTTACTTGCTCTCACATCCAGGAATTGCCGTAATTCTAACCATATAAGACTCTTATGTTTTAATAATATTAATTAAATACAATAAATAGGGAACAAGCCGGCCCACTCGGTATCATGTCCTCTGGGATGATTCAGATTTTTACATTGAAGAGATTCAAGTTCTATCCTACTATCTTTGCTACATGTTTGTTCGGTGCAATCGGGCTGTAAAGCTCCCTGCTCCCACTTACTACTCCCATTGGGCAGCGAAAAGAGCAAAGGGTTTGACTGAGCAGCTCGTCAAGTGAGTACTCTTAATTGAGCAGCTTTCGGAATACAGAATTTTAATATTATTTTACTCCTAATTTAGCCCGGAAGATCGAAAATACATTGATCCCAAGACCAAGAAGTACGAAGATCAGAAATATGTTGATGATTTAACTGCCATCTTGAAAAAGAAAGGGCTCTCGGATCTTGTCAATCGACATCCTATGCACTTTGTCTAGAATTGATTGCATTGTTCTAGTATCAGATAGAAAACCCCTGCTAAATCTTACTTCTCTTTGTGATTCTAAAATTAATTCTTAATAACCTTCTTCTATCCTATCCTCTCATAAATTAACTGAATCTTTTAACATGAAAGTTGAATAATTTTATGATAAGATGAATTCTTAGCAAAGTATGAAATATCTAGTACATAGCAAGTGTAGGTGCAATATAAAATGAATTGTTCAAAATCCAAAAAAATACGCTTTATAAAATATGCTTTAATATAATACTTAACTTTCTGTATAAACTACAGAAAGATAACTTACGATAACTATTGTAGTAGTAGACTAGTACTAGTAGCACTAATAATATACCTAGCTAGTAGATAGGTTGCTATTTCTCTTTTCTTAATTATGCCATTGCATATTAGTGTGCAATAGCTTTATTTTTTATGTGATTACAATGTACCTCATCCTATGATCTATCTGTACCTGAAAGACTGAAAATTTAAGTCTTTCCATTGAGTATTCTAGTTCATAAGATTAATATAGAGTACATTTTAATAATTAAATTTTTAAAACTAAATATCATTTCCTTAATTTAAAACTTGTGCTACATACCTATATATGAATTACAAGGTACATTATACCTACTATATGTATTACCTATATTCTATCAGGGGGGAATAAAATTGCTTTAAAAAATCCAACTACACATTTTTTAAGTGTTTTATTAAGGCCTTTCTTTTCATCGTTTTATACTAACATGTACGATTACGGATGATCCCAGCATTAAAGCATAAAGGATATTAACATGAGTAATACGAGCATTTGACTAAGGATAAGTGAATAATGAATACACAATTATTGTAAAGGTATTATAGTAGGGTACTATTAATTAGATAGATACATGTAATATATAGGGTACTAATATTATATCTAGACTATTATCATATCATATAGGAATATTATTTTTCTGGATCTGATTCTGGAATGTTGTCATGTTTTCCCCTTGGGGTAAATGAATTTTTGTATTTGACGCTGCACTGATTGAAGATTTACACCATGCTTAAGCATGGCACAAGATTCCATCATGTCCAAAGATAAATTCAAAGTGCAAAATGTATTCTCCAATAACACTCTCCAGAAAAAGGGGAGCGGGGGCGGAAGTGACCTGGATATTCGGGACACTGACCAGCTTGGTAGGAGGGTTTCATTCGATCCTCCAGCTGCGATTGGGGATTTTGAAATCTTGATGAAGGAGTCGGCATTCGGGAGCGTCCCTGTCACCAAATATCGTTCGAAGCACTGGATTGACCTTTCATTGCGAAACTCAAGGACCTCTTGTCGAGGGTTATGTTGCATTAGGTAGAGTTGATAAGAGTAAATTAATATACTTGTTTCTCGTACGGATAGTATTGTAGTAGTATTATAATAAGTTAATAACCAATTGTTATTTTTTGATTTACAGCAACTAAAGCGGATTCGGACGATGGTTTGCCGCATACGCTTGAAGTACATATTCCAGTTGCAATATTGTCCTCGCTCTGAAATTAAAGCTAAATCTTTTTTATTTTTAGCATTTGTGCTTTTTGGGAAGCAAGGATTACCCGTAAATTATGAAATTCTAATTTTTTGAACTAGTTTTATATGCAATTGCTTTTAGAAAGCCAATGTTTCTGGACAAGGTTGCATTAAAGTGCTTTGCTTATGGTACCAATGCATGGACTGGTAGGTTACATAACTCTATCTGTTAGGAATTGATAAAAAAAACTCTTTCTAATTTATTAGCCGTGGATCATACGGCCTATACCATCAAAACTGCTGGATGGGAAGGATTTTGTCGAATTCTTCCGGTGTATCTTGACGCTGTGATGTATCCTCTTTTAACAGTAAGCCTTAATTGGTTTTATGTGGATATTAAATTTAAATTTATTTTCAGGAAGACGCCTACCTCACTGAGGTGTATCATATCACTGGAGAAGGTAAAGACGGAGGAGTTGTGTACTCCGAGATGCAATCAAAACTGTTGAGTGGTGAAGAAGTCCTCGGATATGAGATGGGAAAACTCTTGCTTCCCGGAACTTGTTATGAATTTGAGACTGGAGGAAGACTTGAAAACCTTCGGAAGAGTACAACACTGAGCAAAATAAGAGATTACCACAAAATGTATTACAACTCGAAAAACTGTTGCATTATCGTCTGTGGTAATGTTCCAAAACGCAAGCTCTTTGAGGCATGTGGGCCTTTGATTCAGAAGATTGTAACAAAGGTTTTAAATTTAATTATTACTATTTGAAAATAGCTTATAAAATATAAATTAAGAGTTATTTTTTTAAAGAGGGACGTCATATCAAGATGGAGTCCTCCATTTGAAAATATAACGATGCCAAATCTCAATGGATCCCTTGTAAAGACAGTGTACTTTGCCTCTGATGAATCGGAAGCTCTTGTTGGGATTGGATTCCAAGGTCCTCCAAATTGGGACATTGCAAAGTAATGTGTTTTCCTTCAAATTCCATCTATTGATTTTTGTACAATAAAATATAGAGTGGAAGCCCTCAGAAACCTTCTGGATTACCTTTTTGAGACTTCTATCGCACCCTTTCAGCGTGCCTTTGTTGAGAATGATTCCCCTCTCGCTTCTGACGTCTCTTATAATCTTTCGGAGGGTGCCACAAATGTTCAGATTTATTTTGAATCAGTCCCCAAGAAGCGGATCAAGGAGATTCTTCCACTCTTTCGAAAGACCCTTGAAGAAATTCAGAATTCTTACACTTTTGATATGAAGAGGATGGGGACCGTCTTAAAAAGGAATCGAGCGTCTATCCTGGTTGCAATGGAAGAGGATCAAGAGATTCTAGTCAACAATTTGATTGTGGATTTTCTTGTTGGTGGAAATGATCCTGATAAAGTACCTCCTCATATTTTCAACTTTTGTTTTGGTCATTTAATTTTATTTGAAATTAGTTCCGAGGGCGCCTTCAAACCCTTGATTTTATCGATGACTTTATGACACGTGATTCAAACTTTTGGATTGGCCTTTTGAAGGAATGTATTCTGGACAAGCCTTGGGTTACAATCTACGCTCTATCCAGTTCTGATGTAATATCTGTATATAAATGTACCTAATTATCAATTTTGTGAACTAAATATATTTAGGAGCAAAAAAAGAACGACAACGCCGAGAAAGAACGTATAAAAATGCGGAAGGCTACCCTTGGAAAGGAGGGATTGGAAGCTCTAGATCGGAAATTGAAGGATACAATGGAGAAAAATAGGGTTATTTTTGCGAATTTGCTTCAAATCACTTTAAATTTCATAAAATTAAATTCCAGGCACCAGTTCCCGATGAACTCCTTCAAAAGATTGGCATGCCTGGCATCAAATTTATCAATTACCACAAAATCCGCCGTTTTGAGGACCCCTATTTCATTGTTGGTGATGTAGACTGTAAAGTCTTTGTGGATGATATACAGACCAATTTTATCCATGTCAAAATCCTCATGGACTCAACCCAAGTGAAGGCGGAGAATCGGCGTTATCTTCAAGTTCTCGCTGAGGCAATTCTGGAAAGTCCAATCAAACTTTATGATGGGACTCTCGTACCCTATGAACAAGTTGTCGCTGGACTTTATCGTGATTTGTTGGATTATTCGGCGGATGTTGGGATTGATGGGTTCTCTCATCTATTTGTAATGACTTTCAAGTTCGAAATGGACAAAGCAAGGGAAGGTTTTGAATGGATTCGGAGGATCCTTTGGAATGTTGAATTCAAAGCGGAGAGACTTCGAATTAAAGCTAAGAATATCGCAAATGCCACCACCAGTCTTAAACGTGATGGCGGATCCATCTGCTCTTGTCTAATGGATGATGTAATTTTCAAAAGCAACTCGAATGTGAAAGCTTGTAGCTGCTTCCGTCAACAAGGGTTCCTCAATGACCTCTCCAAGAACCTAGCACCTCGAAAGTAATTGTCAGGATAATTGCATGTAGTGTTTGTACTTAAAAATTTAACCCTATACCTTTTTTAGCAAACTCCAAATGGCAAAAGCTGCTTGTTTTTGCATGAAAAGAGCAACTTGCGCTCGACCTGCTCAAAGACTTGATAGAGATTCAGTCCTGGACACTTTGAATGAAATCCGAGAGATTTTACTAGACCCAAACAACATGGCTATATCAATTGCTGTTAATGTAGCACTCCTATATCAGAAAGGGATCAATCTGAAAGCTCATATGCCTCAAACATTCCAGTTTTCAAAGACTATGAATTCTCAAAAGAGGTAATTTGATATTTAACAATAGAATTCATCAAAGTTGTATTACTAAACATTTTGAAACCCTTATTTTAAGGCTCGCCAATCAATTTGACACGTATTGGATGAAAAATCTGGAGGAGATTTCTCGGAATCCGCGAGAACTTGTACTTGGCGTCTGCGGAATTGATTCTGGCTACCTCTATGCCGTTTCTCCAGGGCTGAGAGATTTTAATCATGAGGATGTGGCTCCTCTCCGAGTGACAATCGACTACTTTGCACAGTCCGGAGGACTTCTTTTCAATGCTGTGCGAGGGTAATTTTGGAATACCGATTACTAATTTGGAAATAATTTTTTTCTTTAGTGGTGGTCTCTCCTACGGAATTGATCTCGATTTAAGCATTACACAAGGAGCACTTATGCTCAATATATCTCCCTGCAACAACACCTTTTTGGCCTACGAGGCTGCTCGCAATGTAATCAAGGCACATCTCGAGTCTGACAACCTATGGAGTGAAGAGACGCTCAACTGTGCAAAGGGCAACTCTATTTACTCGCAAATATCCAAAGAAAAAACTCCTCGTGACCTTGCCTGGACTTCTCTACGAGCTTATCTGAATAACACTACAGGAGATTACAATAGGTAGATCATATATTTTTTAATTCATTGGCATTACCAATTCTCAAACAAATTATCATTGCATTGGAAAAGGCAATTGACGCAAAAGTATTTGGATGTGACGCTCTCTGATGTTAAAGCAATGACCCGAAAATATATTGCCCAACTCTTCATCAATCAGAATACCAGTGTTATTGTCTGCCCGAGGGAAAAGGTCAAGCCGATTGCGAATGATTTCAAAAAGTAAGTGATTAATTTCTCGTATGAATCCCAATTCTAATTGATTTGCACATTGAATAGGTACGAATGGAAGCTCGAAGTTCTTCCACATTTGAATTCATGCCCCCTATGCAAATGGGAGAAAGATCCCGAGCCAAATCAATATTAAAATTCAGACTTGTCAAAATTGCCAATTTGTTCTATAAATCAGCCAAACATTTTAATTCAAGCAAATAAATAGATTTAAATTCTTTGTGAAATAAGTAATAGATTGATTTCCATTAGTTGGAGGCAGACACACTTTGATTGATCTAAAATTATTTATTGATGCAGAATAAAATAGTCAAATTGATTAAAATCAGAAAGAATTTGAGGGGAATTGAAGATATTTGATTCCTGTGAGGGGATGTTCACCATGTCATTTCCGCATGTTTCTGGCCTATCCCACTCCTTCCTCCTAGTTGCAGGACATATTGGGGCGGGGCTATTGCAATCTTTGGGCATAAAGAGTCCAGCGGCAGCAGACGTACTTTTGGACATTGACATATATTACTCCGGGGATGCTGTAACTGTAAGTGTACAGGGATGAGGAATGTATTATGTAAGTATGAAGAATATATGTTACAGATTTTGCTCTAAACTATTATTACTCTAGAGCACAACCCTCTGCTTTGGGTCCAAAATCAAATGAGATGACCCCCGCTTTATACTACATAACATCCTATGATTATATCTGTATCTGAAAGACTGAAAATGAAAGTCTTTCCATTGAGTATTCTAGTTTCTTGTTCATAAGATTAACATAGTGTACATTTAAATGATTAAATTTTTAAAACAAAATATCATTTCCTTAATTTAGGTAAATCTTGTGCTACATATAATACTTATATGAATTACATTGTATTACCTACTATATTGAATATATATTCTATCAGGGGAGGAATAAAATTGCTTTAAAAATCCAACTACCCATTTTTTAAGTGTTTTATTAAAAAGACCAGCTCCTTTTCGTCATTTTGTACTAACTTATACTGATATGATCCCATTTTAAAGCATATAGGATTTTAAAGTACCAACTTTGTAGGTAGGTTCATAACAAAATTAATAAACCAAAGCACTTTCCTAAGTGCATACACAATTATTGTATACAGATTAATAATTAGATATATAGTAGATATTTAGTAGTAGTACGATATAAATTATAAATATACTCGTAATAAGGATACAGATACTTATATATAGGCCCAATTCAGGAAGTTGAAAAGAACTCTTAGGATTAATAAAAATAAAATAAGAAATGCATTCTATCTTTCCGTATATCTATATTATATGAATCGTATATGATTTCAAGAATCCAAATGAAATTTTGCTCATCATTCTGCAGTATGCACAGTGCTCTATGAGAGTATCCTTATTCCCTAAAAGGCTATATAGAATTTGCAATGCAACGGTTCTCGTGATTGCATTCTTATATGAATCCCTTAAATGTGCGATTAATAATAAAGCTCGTTAACTTGGTGTTATACTATTATTATACTGTAGTACTAGAACTATCTATTATATAGGATAACTATAAGTTATGAATATTATTCTAATGACTAATCCTACGATAAGTAAAAGATATATTGTACATGTAAAAAGGATGGCTCAATTGACCCAGTCCCGTGTTTTGTGCCCCAAAATAGACCGTTACCTCCTCATTTTTTCAATGTCACCGCCATTCGACGGCAACTCTTTGAGGAATCATCAACAATGTTCCTCAAAATCTTCTCGGTGTTCTTTCTTGGACTCATCCTCCTCCTTAACCCCTTTGCTGAAGGTTTTTCCCGAGGGCGTCCAGGCTCATACGCCTCTCGGCTCCAAGAGTTACAGATCCTTCAAAGGGCTTCCCACGAAAAGGAAGAGGATCATATTGTCAACGAGCTCCTCAAGGTATTCAATTTGAACTATAATTATTCTAAATTCAAAATATTTAAATTAGATATCCAAATTACACTCTATTTCTATCTTATGCATTAAGGTTCTTGGGCCTGGAATATTCCCCCTCGTTTTTCTTGCAGCAATAATCCCTTTCTCACTCCCTGCACTCCCAGCACTCCTCCTCCTCGACTATTTCTATCCACCTGCCGCCGAAGGTTAATTATTTGACTAGACATATGTCACAAGTTAAACGAATTGTTGATTATTATACGAATTGTCAAACCAATTTTGTTCTGATTTATTCAAATGAGAAGTTTGAATTTTTTTTTACAATTTCAGACCCAAGCGTATATATTTAAATTTTTTAATTGAATAAATGGGTATATTTTGACTATTTTTGTAACTTTCAATATAAATGAGTATATGTATAGACTTATAGCAGTAGTAATTATATATTTTAAAATTGAGAATTGAGTTCATAAAGTAGGTATACAAATTACAATATTAATATTATTTGGGCTTGATTTTTCAATATCATAGGATATCTCTGATGGTACTAAAATAATGTAGGCAAATTGGACATTCAACGGATATGAATAAGGCCGAGATTCTAAATCACGTTAATTTAAATAAGTAGATTATAAGATTCGTTTCACAAAGAGAGCGAGGAGGCTGAAAAAGACAAGATGGAGGGAGTAGGTGTGGTTGGTGGTCCCAGCATT
>JAAZTK010001261.1:0-14743 GCA_036507255.1 Megalothorax incertus
CAGGTGGTTGGGGAGCCGATGGATGGATTTAATTTGGATGCGAACTCTCCATATTATTCCATTTTACGATGATTTCAATACTTGCATAGTACTACGAGTACTACGAGTATACAGAATATACGATACAAGTATGTACTTGTGCATAAGTATTATTTTATATAGCTTAGGATTAGAGTCTTTGTCCTCACCAAATATTAATGTTTGGTCAAAGTCAATTGTACCTAAGGTGTACTTTGCCAGCTTTTTACGACCTTTTCCGAGATCTACAAAGTTGAAGGGACTCGCAGCTTTTGTTTCTACAATATTGCATATTCACCCTACAAGGAGAAATTTCAGATAATGTATGTAGGTATTGTGTTTTATAAGCTATGCATTGTATACAGTAGGTATACATTAAGTATTAGTACGATATTATTCGTACATGTCTTAAATCTAGTGATGTTTGATCTCTAATACAGGGCAGAGTTCTTTGTATTGTATTATCTCTAATGATGATGAGAATAAAGTGCTTGAAGCAACCTGCCAATTCCTCCCGTTTAATATAATGTGTAGTTACGATCTAAAATACTCACATTACTCCAATTAGGAGACCAATTTATCGCCACCGACTCTGATGGGCTAATTTATCGCCACCGATGGGCTAAAAAATCCTTTTTTAGCCCATTCTCTCAATTTAAGAAAAAAATGGGCTATAGTGTAATACAATATATGTATTTGTATAATTGTGAAGTCCGTCCGTCCGTCAGTCTCTCCCTTCTAACTCTCGAACGCCTTGATCGATTGACCTCAAACTTGGCACGAATGACCCCCATTACCTCTCCTAATTAATGTTCGAAAGTGGAGGTCAAAGGTCAAAGGGCACGGGAAATATGAATATTTTAATTTTTAGCCGTAATGTATTCTTATGGAACGAATAAATTAAAAAAATCGGAAAAATAGGTTTATGACATTTTAAAGGATCAGGGAGGACAGAGGAAGGGGCTAAATATGACCATCCCGATGTCCAGTGAGGTCAAAAGCCGAATTTCGGATTTTCTTCGTTTCTGTTTGTTTTTGATGGGGAAATTGGATTCGTTAAATAAGATCAATATCTTTAGGAAATAGGATTGATCCTGAGTGAGGTTATACTATTACGAGGTGAAAGTTATACTACCTTTAAAATTATCACAAAATGAGAACGGGCTCCTATACGGTTTACCCGCTTTATTTCATATTATAAATCCATTTACTCTTATTCTCCCATGAAAGTATTTCCAAGAGCTAAAGTCCAAATCTTGCATTTCCTCACGAAAAGCCAAGCGGGTAATCTACCGGAAAAATAGTTTGACATGTTTTTCTCCCATTTTTATGACCGGAAGGATTTGGATATTAAATTATTTGTGAAGATCTTGGACCCTATAACTAAAAAGTCAAAGGGTTGAGTCAGCTCATTCAATTTGGGTGTGATTGCTTTCGGTTATATTATTTGGAGATTTTAAATCACCGGAAGGAAAGGCGTTGGTCCCTCCATCGGACCCCGTGGGAGCCCAAACCGAGACATGGCCGTGTCACTCGGGGGGTGGTCCGACTCGGGTTGATCACGAACCAAAGTCAGACTCTGGCCCAATCCAATATATCATTTTTTATGAGCCCGCATCCCCCTCGATTGTCTCTGGCCCTGGCTTTGCAGTTCACCCACAAGTTTAAAACATTGTCCATTCATACTACTTTGTACTAATGTACTACATAAAAGTAGATAGGTACAAAAACAATCCTAAAAGAATAAGAATATTTACTCATACCTATTAATAGCTGATTGATTGCCATCTG
Organism: Megalothorax incertus; assembly: GCA_036507255.1. Lineage (NCBI taxonomy): Eukaryota > Metazoa > Arthropoda > Collembola > Neelipleona > Neelidae > Megalothorax > Megalothorax incertus. Next base: position 1,810 of record JAAZTK010001261.1, read on the forward strand.
AATTTTTCGCATTGCAATTCTCGTGCAATCATTATTTGTGGTTTTTCCAATCGGGGTCTTTAGATTGTAACAAGTCTACGCCCCTCAACGGGTTCAAACAGGGGTTAAATCTATAAATACTCCTGACTCATTCACTCATTTAATTATCCCGTAGAATCTTAATATAAGTATCGGAGATTTTAAATAGAATCAAAGAATAAGGTTTGACAATTTCTAGCCTGGGATAATTCTTGGGGGTTTGTCATATCCATATTATACGTAATGGGGGTTTATGAATAGGGTCTAAGAGAGAGAGAGGACTTAACTCATCCTAGGCTGGAGGACTTTGTCCCAGAACCAGAGTAAATATCGAAGGAGGTGATTGTTATCAGTGGACTGGTGAACATGACAGGTATAAATGGATTCGATCCTCGACTCTCTCTCTATTCCTCAGAGCACCATTACAGAGGCCAGAGTCACCAAAGTCCTCAGAGTCAAAGTCAAACCTGAATATGCCCTTTTAAGATCACACAATTCAACCTGCAAGATGCTCTTATACAACTACTACGTTATAATGTGTATTCCATGCACACAAGAAAGTAAACTTGATTTCCGTCTTTCTCGGCTCTCCACCAGCTCCCTCGTCCATGTTCTGAGAGAGAGTTGTACATCATTTGATACATTTCTGATATTGCTCATTATCTTGTAAACCTAAAGTCCCGGACAAAACCCACATGTGTCCTCTTCCCAAATCCAGTAGTCGAGATACCCAAAAAGGAATAGAACATTTTCCCTTTCAATTATCCCATGTACTACTATTAATACTACGGAGTATTCTAAAAAGTGTCTAATGGGCTATATGGATCCTTTAGTATTATTTGATCCCGAGTTTCGATCTAAATTAGATTCGTACCTAATTTTAAAATGCCATTGCACTGTTAAATATCAGCACGATAAATCTGAAATCTCGGTAAATTAGTACTAATTTAGGGTATTTATTCATTTTCAGAAATAAATATAATCAATATGTGACGGATCCCAAGAAAGTATACCTACTATCCGTAGTACCTGCTATATCTGCATATTCTGCATTTAATTAAGATTTTAAAATCTTAATTACGGCCGTTCAATGACTAATGACTTAATCAGTGTTTAGCCACAACTTGTCTAAAAGTTTAGAATTCTGACAGGGTTTCCCCGCATTATATGTTGTCATGTAGTGTTGCTCAGCATGACCTCAACTCCACTCTGTCAAGCTTCTCCGCAAAAAAAAAAATGGAGAAGTTTCTTGGAATTTGTGTATTATTGCGACAAACATGTGTACCTAGTATCGTCCTATTGCATTGGGGAGCTAACTCTGTTCCTTTTCTCATGAGTACTGCAATTTCATCGAATTATACAGAGTAATACTCATTAAGGGTGTGTACTTTTTCTTCCTACGAGTTGGGGATATGTGTGTTTAAGTTTAATTTGAAAAGTCGAGCTAAACTTGTTCGGCTCCCCTTGACATTTTTATATCTCGTATTCATCTGAAGCAAATAAATTCATCCTCCATATGGAAAAGCTGCTGCTGGTTTATACATAATACATCGAGTAGCCTCTCCCACCAAACTCTTAAGCCTTTGAGAACTTTAGCCTTTTGAGAAAAGGAGTAAGAAAACTTTTGCATCTGTCCCATGCACCATTGGTGCACAATAGAGACTAATACAGTATTTACTTGGCAGGGAGAAGAGGATGCTCATAAGTCTTGTGTGTAGTAGGTAGTAGTACTACTACGTAGGTACTGAGGAGTAGGAAAGAGTACACAAAGAGATAGGAGGCAGAAGGGATTATAATTCCTTTTATGAAAGTAGATTATCGCGTCCACCAAACCAATTCCCCAATAGAGAGCTATATATTCTAGAGCTCAAGCAAAACCCTTGAGGAATGTGCTCTTTGAGTCCTTAATTCATATATCTGTATTGTATATGAAATTATGAATGTTGGACCACCTCATCGGACTATTTAATGTTCCCACAGATTGAAGAATGACTCGGAGGTGTAAGGCACTCGACCAGATTAGTCGAATTCTCAAGGGCCTAGACTTTTAGTGCAAGTGTCTGTGATTTTCCCCTACGCCTAAAATCCGACAGGTGCTTATGATTCTCGGGAAGGGGATTTAATTCATATATATTCCAATCTGATTAATGCACTTTTTACAAAGGGAATACACATACAAATATCCGTATTTGTAGTAGTATACGCGGTATTGCATAAATTCAGGATTACTTCCAATCAGATAGTGAAAATGCATTAGTGTATTTGAGTGATTTACAATCAATCTGTCATGTGGAATGTTTACAGCTATTTGATTTGATTTGTGTTAAGGATTACATATACGCATAGAGTTTTCCCTTATACTACTATTGAATATTGATAGTATTATACAATACTATAAAGAGGTATTGAAAGAAATGAACAGGCAGGTAGGAAGGAAAGTGTGCGCAATTAAAGCATCAAGTCTCAAAAGCCTAATTACCGCTGTCAATCAGGTCTTGTGTGCAGCCAATTAGTTTTGTACGTCCCTTTCAAGTCAGAGCTAATGAAATGATGACTCGATCCCTTTTAAAGGGATCCCAATGTGGCCAAAACAGCTTTGAAACATGTAATTGTAGTAGGTAATACACTACAAAATGATTCAATAATAGCCTAGTGATAATATAAACCTCGGATCGAGGGACTCTCTTTGAGGAGAGAGTGTCCCTCGGATCGTGATGGGAGGGGTATGCCATTTCAATTAAATTAATCCCATAATCACTCATTCTCCTCGGACAGGTACACACTCTCAGTTGGCACTTTGCATTGAAATTGAGGACCTTTTCTCTCGTCAAATTTATCAACCCTGAAAATTCAATTTCACGCGCAAAGTCCCCCTCCTACAAATGTAACCCTTTTACTTAGCAGCCGACAACTCGACTCAAGTCCTTTCAATCATTACACTCAATTAACATGACATTACTGCATCTGGCCGGTGTAACAGGTGTAAAAAAGGTTCGGCTTACATGCAATATAAGATTTATAAAATGGATATTACCTATACTATTAATAATATACATAGGAATGTAGTTGTCCTTTTCACGGTCTATATCAAATCATCCCCCGATGAAATTTAGTCATAAAAAATTTAAATTATGGCTAATATTTATTAATTACTGGAACTTGCAAGTGTACACCGATAAGTTAACTTATACTATTAGATATACTCAAGGTCAGAATAAGGTTGACATCCTTTGTTATTTAAGTCACTATAAATCTAGGAATTCCACAATGAATCATTCATCAGACACCGTTCAAAAGCTCTTTTTTTACTGTATAAGGTCTTATACATAAATTTATGAATTATGAGATATATTTCATGTATAGAGTATTGCATAAAGTTTTTATTAGTCACATCTCTTACTAAGTATTACGATATACTGCATCTGTAGTATACCTCTAATCATTTGCATTCACTTGGAGCGATCCTCTTATTAATTTCATTCCAATGCAATCCGTACAAAATATTACCCCAACAAATATCTACTTAATACCTATTCAAAAGAGTGGTCGTAGTACGATAGTATTAGTAGTATTATCGTTATCAAATCCCGAGAAATGTTGGCCAGATTTCTTTTGTATAGAATTTTGACCTTAGTGAAATATGTCCTGATGAATTCCAAACTCTTTAATATATGATAGATATATACACCTTGTTTAGGGTGAAGATTTACATAAGAATATACAATATTGTAAAGGATTCGTGAGGATATGAAATTTTCAGACTTAGATATAACCCTACGTATATGTATATATGTATTTTTGGAATAAATTCTGTAGAATTATACTTAGGATTAGCTATTAAGGTATTTAGCAAATTCAAATACAAATTCAACAAATTCAGCTAGTTTTAATCAGAGGATAAATATGACAAATGAAGATTGCAGGGTTGTCGCTGAAGGGGTTCGAGGGAGTCAAAAAAAGGGTAAAGAATTGAACGGATGGATAGGTTCGGATAAAGGGCTGTAAATGTTCAAAGTACTACTCTTGATGAAGGGATTGAGGTCTGGTCATTTTATGAAAGCATAAATGAAAAGTCAGGATGACTTGACCACTTTCTCTCCCCTTCTTTTAAAATTACAATATCAGAGTCTCAAGCGCAGGAGGAGCCGGAGAATTAAAGTAATTTACTCGAGCTCAGCCGGGAGAGGATTGAGACTTTTTACCAGGGGTGTGAATGTTTCAATGCTCGACATACAAATGTTGAGTCATAATAATAATGAATCCCAGTGTAATGCATCCTATATTTAAAACCTTTTCCTCCTCCTCCTCCTCCTCCTCATACTTTAAAGAAGTAAATAGACAAACTTATTCTCTCCGGTCTAAATGATTATTTCTTCTTTATTTCTCTCATCCTCAGGTATGACGACTTTATTGTAGTGGCATTTCCCACACGTCATTCTTCAATGCAATTCTCAATGTTCTAATACGATATCTACTACCTATGTAAGGTATGCTTTTCGAATACAATATATGTATGTAGTATTAATTCGATCAGCTACTGATAAATATTGTATATTGAACAATATATTCTTATTACATTAAGGATTAAATTTAATAGCATTTAGTATTTACATTTTATCTGTAATCACCCGACATTTACCACGGCCCGGTTAGCTTATTCGGAAATCATGTGTTTTGTTTTGTAAATCCTTGATAAATAATCTCTGGAGAATTTTATGCACTCTTTGGGTGCATTCGCCAAAGGTAGTGTCTCTCAAAGGGCTAAAAAAATGAGCCCAGAGTAGAGTATGGACATGTGTCCCAGCAGGACCCTTGACCAAATAAGGCCGTTGGAAGGTTTGAGAAACCGCCGAGATTTTCACCCCTGATTTACGAACCACTTGACGCTATAATCCACTCTGCATACAAATTGGCATATATTCTGAGGGGAAATGCGTAAAATGCACACTTATCATTTTCTGGGTATACTCGTAGTATACAGGTTACAAGTGAAGAGGGTCCATAGGTAAAATAAAAATGTCCCAAAATTTAAAATCAGAACGTGTATACTTGGTATATATTTATTTGTACAGTAATCTTTTTAAAATTTAAAATCTTGTTGATTTTCAGGGATTTCCCATATAATATACATACCTAGCCTTCTACAGAGTGAGGAGGCCAGTTGAAATTAATTGGCAAGAGATTAAGAGACTCATTAGGCGGTGGGATACACCCTTAAAGGTCATCGGTCAAAGCTTATACACCCTCTTCCCCGGCCACCGCCTCATTACAAGCCTCTTCTCCACTTGTACTCATCAATCATCCCATTAAACACGCATTCACCGCTTTTTTTCTCCAAACTCCCAATCTTAATGAGTAATGAGTCCCCAAAAATTTCTCATCAATTTCCACCCAAAGTTTCATTTAGGGCGAGTATAAAGCAGTGCTTTATAGTCTGTTTGTGCTTTAAAGGACAGACTTAATATATTAGGATCGTAAGCCATGGGTCTGGAAATGGTGTAAATTCAATAGGGAACGTATGACACATATGAATCTTATGTTTATGTCTGTATCCCAACACCCGTAGAAGAGGGCATTTCTTGAGATGCGTTTCTCTTCATTTCAATTCCCAGCAATTGGAAGAGACATTAAGGGGGCTCATATTCACATTATTGTTGTAGTAGTACTACATATACGCAGTTTAAAACGCCGAGACGAAAATAACGAGTGCATTGTCCACGCGGAGAATGTGCATTTGTGCGGGTTTCAGACTTTGGGTCCCTTTTATTCAAAACTTGAATGGACCTTAAATTTCAAAAGTTCCAAATGTCTCCCTCTCACCTGAAAAGGTCACAAATCTTAAATAAACGCCGTGTCCTCAATGAGACCCTTAAGGTGTAACAGCAGTCCTAATGCAACTAGACACTAGAGTAAACTAACTCTAATATTATAAATTACTTAATAAAAGTAATATAATGTCGAGTTTATATCTTTAAATGTTTTCATTTGGAGTCTCGTATAAAATAGCAGATATACGCTTAAAATGAATTTTGGGTCAGTTTTACAAGATTTAATTTAATCTGCTGTTTAATCCGGAATTTCAAAAGCTTTTGCAAATGTAATACAACGACTAAAGATTAAATAAAGAGTTACTCATCCACACTTATAAAATGATAATATGTATATTCAATAAATATGATCTTGATCAATATTGTACCTACAGGAATCTCTCAGAATTCGGATTAATCTGGTAACTTTTTGAAATTTGGAATCAAATATCGGATTGCCCAAAAATTTTGGATTTCATTAAAGAATTTTTAACGATGTATGTGAATTGAATGAAGGTAGCCCTTGAAGGGCAGGAAATTGAATCTTTTGTGGGTGTCGCAAACGCTTGGGATCTGACACTTAATTCAATTGGGGCGAGGGTCTTTCTTCTCTAACCTGGTTAATGGTTCAGACCAAGAAAGTCCATTCATTCTTTTTCCTCTTTGCTCATTCACTTTTTGTTCCCAAATCCGATCCTCCTTTGAGGAAATCGGCTCAGCATGAAAAAAGGTGGCCACACTAGCAGCATCTGCGGGTCAAAAGACCATCGAGGATTGCGTATTTTCTTCAAATATTCAACGACAACAACACTAGATTCCTAAAGGAAATGATAGGTACTACACAAGGCGAGTAACCGGAACAAAGCTTTTGGAAACTTTGCATTGTCGAGGATTCTTGGGCAAGAATTACATTATCCTTCGAAGGATGCATTATTTTGAGGCGGCTCGACCCCTTAAGCTTTAAAGGAACTGCCTTTAAAGTGTAAGTCCTCCAAATCAGCCCTGAAAAGACCTTAACTCTGTATGGAGCCTACGACAATCAAATTCTACTACAATACGGCCGCTATTCGGACTTTTTTTTGCCTTTGTCCAAGACCGGATTCCACATTTTAAGATTTTAGGAGGATTTTTCAACGTCCAAATTTCCTAAAGTTTTTAAAATAAAAAAAAAACAGAGCTCAAAAGTAAATCGTATTATTTGTAAGTATAAATCAAACATTAAGGATGGTAGTCGTAATTATACCCAGTAGCTTAATAGGGTCAAATTCAATGTAATAGAATGACTTTGTCTTATCTTAACATTATATACTTTTTGATAATTAACTTATCCAAATGTCCAGGACTGTAGGTGACTATCTAGTTCCAAATTGAAACGGACGTGATAATTTAAATTAAACAATGAGCTATCTGAAGCCTATTGTACTAATAATGATGATGTAAAATCAAATTTCAAGAAGAGGAAATGACGGAGATCGAATCATCTTCCGAGTCTATATATAAATTTTTAGTCCTGCACTCTTAATTCACTGTGGGGAGTGTATATTCGTCTATATGAATAATAGACACCTTTAAAAGTTTAAAATTGTGGCTGCATGTCCCACCTACAATTGTGGCTTTATGACAGAGGAGCGAGTCGTATCTCGAGCCCAATCAGAAGGCAAAAAATGAAGAGTTATGCAGAGAAAGGTTTTGGAAATATTTTTGGCCGCGGGAGCCCCGCGGAGGAGACCTCAAAATTGACTTTGCGACAGATCAAATCTCTGGTCACATCTCCGAACGGCCGAGATCCCCAACTGAGGTCCCCCAAAAAAGACGGCACACCAAAGACAATTCTTTAAATGTGAAATTTTCGAGTCTCTTTGCGGGAATCCCACGATCGAGGAAGAGTTGGGGGAGCTACATTGAGAGGGTACAACAATGCACAATTACTTGGATTCTGAATCACTCTTCCCCCCAGGGAGTGGAGAAGAACCTGTAGATCCAGATGACAAAGGTCAAAGGGGGGATGACAATGATTTCAAGTCAATTCCCCATCCTCCAGAGATCGAGGGATTCAATAGTATTATATATAGTAGGATACAATTCATAATATTTTAGTTTTTGAGCGATTTAAGAGTCAGCTATAAATGAATCTACATTGAATAAGGCTCGAACTCGACTCGAGCTGACACTTTGTCATCATTCGCCGATCTCGGACTTTATGTCCTCGTCATCATGATCATGGGATCCCTTTACGTTAAGGGTCCCCCAGATGATGATCGATCGCATTCTCATCCTCAAGTTCTTAAGGAATACATCTTTGAAACGGTCATTGTCAGCCCAGCGTAAAAGAATGGACACATTTCTGATGAATGATCCGTCTAATGGATTATGCACAATATGGCATTTTCCGAAGGTATCCTCAAGATCATACATACTGATATACTTTGTAGTAGGTATACCTAGATATTGTGGTTATATGCTTTAGGAAAAATCATAGGGCGCAAAAGGATAATAATTCTTAAGGAAAAGTTGTTTATTTTGTATCTTTCGAAATATGATTATGAGAAATTACGTGCTCGATTCTTCAAGTTGAAGACCCATTATGGGAAAAAATTTGTGATTGTGTTTTTCTCATAAAATCATAAAATCATCTTACGAGATCCATCCCGGAGTTGTCTTATATCAACAATGCATCGACTTTTTGGACTCTATGAGAAACTTTCAAGTCATTCGGTTGGCCACCCATTAAGAAACCCGAATGTACTCGATACAATACCTAAGAAAGAATGCATACTGATGCCGTGCCCCCCTTTAAATTTAATAAAAGGATCTTTATTGGTCACTGAGCAGATACTGCATGAGAATTAAAATACCCAAGCTAAGGATAAGTGCGATAAACATGTATTGTACATTACTACCTATAGGTATTATACTATATATGATACATTAAATAAATTATGATCAATGATTAAGGAAATTGTGTGTTGTGTGTGTAGTGGTATAATTTATTCAGATGACGAGTGGGTAAAGTATATTATAAACCTGGATTTGAAGGGGTTAAATTTTGCTTAGAATTTTAACTTAAGTTGGGTTTTAGGACGTATTAGGCAATAGGGATATTTCCAAAGGGAAATGATTGTCTTCTCCAGAGAGTATACTACTTTAAGTGTTACACAGGCCGAAGAGGCCAGGGTCATTAGAATCAGCCGACATGGCATAAGTAAAAGGGGACACCGCTGGGGCTCCGGCATTTTTTATCATGGTTAAGGCCACCCGTTGCTTCCGAGCTCTCCTCCGAGTCTCGGATCAGAGTCAGAAAGCCAAAGTTAAGGGTTAGACCGGTAAAAGGCTCGCTCTCTCATCTTTGGCTCTATAAGGGCTGTTTTTTAATTTGAGACCTTCAAGTAAGACTGTACGTTAACTAAAGAGGGCTATGAAAAAAGGATAGTTTCTTTCTGAGCGAATTCATTTTTATAACAAACTGTATGCATACGAAATAGTAGTAGACTTGTACATGGACATATCAAGCTCGTTTTAAGCTTTTGTAGATAGCAGGGCTTCTTTTTCACGTTATTACTCAGCTTATGGAGATATGGTCAGAGATTACAACTCGACTGATGATGCGGCCATCATATGCATATATTGCTCCAACTCTCTCGGTTCTTGCCTTTTACGACGCCCATCGTGTTTGTTGCGCCTCGTATTCTCTTTCGAGACGGATTCGAAAGTCACACAACAACAGTCCACAGAGTCCAGCAACAACGGACAGACGTACGCAGATGAACGGAGCAAGACTTGTTCTTCTCCGGGAGGAGGAGGTCAGCAGGGGGCCCTTTCAAAGCCTCTGGGCACATTCCTCCAAGCCCTCGCCCCTTCTCCTCCGGAGGATCTTGAGGATTCCTCCTCAATCTGATGATTATTTCATTCAACATTAACTTACATATGCCTACTAGTACACTCAATCTCAATCCCTCAAACACTTTTGGACACTGCCGATGGGCCGGCTACTTTGTGCAGGTCAGTTTCCCTCCGCCCCGGTCAATTAGATCCAACCAAGTAGGTATACGTAATATTACGTATAATATTGTATTATAAGGGCCTCCGGGCTATCTACATTGCATTGTGAAGTGGGCATTCCTACAATTCCAATATATGTATTTTAATATGATCACAATCTTTAAAACTCGGAGTGAATTGCATCCTACGAAATAGGGTTTACAATTTAAAAGGCTCAAGGATTGAATGAAAAGGCCCTTTGGAATTTAAGTATCATATCATAATGTAATACTGTTACAATGTATTGTATGTATTTGTACAATACTCACATAGGACAAGAGATTAGTTAACTAAAAGTACCTACATATTACCAAATGTCATTTAGGACTTTAAAATAACTAGACAAAGAACACCAAAGATTGATCCTATTTAAGTATATGCAAAGCTAAACAATGATAAGCTTCTGGAGAGAAACTCCAGAGGACGTGATCCATGTCCTGGAACATCAATCAAAAGGGTAGGGCGAGCTTAAAGCGCCGGCCTGCTCAGGAGGGGACCCTTAAATGCATAAAATCTGAGACTAGTTGGAAACTACTCACAAATACGATATAAATTCTTTAACGGACTCCCTGATCTGATATCCAAAATGTCAAAGGTCAAAGCTAACTCTACAACAATTGGCCCTACCGTTTTTCATCCGGGAATAATGTATGGGATTTGAAATCAATCCAAGATTCTTTAAGGTTTAACTCTTGGCTCATAATTCTCAAATTTTAAGTTGCAGAGCTATCGAATCCGCTTACTGGAAGCTTCTTGGCCCTTATTGTTATGCAAATTGGAGTCCTCCTGAGTCAAAAAATGTCCTGGACACTCTACCGAGTTATGACCACCTTCGCCACACAAAGGATCTAACTCGTAATCTCTTGAAATCCTCTCCCAATTCACTTGGCCTTTTTTTATTATTAATAAAAATATTATAATCTCTAACTCCGGTTAAAAGCTTATGTATGATCTTTTGACATTGGGAGTTTCTTTATCATAAAATGCATAATAATGAGTAGATGTAAAAATCTAGGATAAGATATACCTACGGATTACGGATAATGTTCAAAGGGGAAATATTATAAGTATTGTAGTAGGTTGCATATACAATGAATCTCGTGATATGTTTAGTTGAATTTCAAGATATTCCAGATATGTTCACAATTTTTATATTTATTCAACTTTAAATTCTCCAAATTTCTTTACACTTTACACAAACGCCGTACTCTGGATAGCTCCCTCACTCTGTAAAGTTTAATTCAACATCAAAAGATTTGACAATGACTTTTTTCATATGCTATATGGTTTTATGTTAATTTACGATCAATAGGTAGTACTTCTACAATACACAGGTGTACTATCTTCTACAGAGTCACACTACTTTAGGTTCTAATATTATAATTTTTCGTATATCTTTACAATTTAGATGTAATGCATACGGATAAAGCAAAGTTTTGCTCTACTATTATATTTTTACAAAGAAGCTCGCAAAAATATTTTAAAGTATAAATTTATTAAGATATATATTATTATTGCAAAGCATCTAGAAATTGCAAATTATGCCGATTACAAACATAAGCATTTAATACATACATATTATTATGGCATATTACATAGTTTGTACGCCATTTTCTTAGGCTTAGCTTTGACTTGATTTGCATCAGTATTATACGATATCTGTAATTACTAAATATGTAATATACTTTGCCATTGCTCAATTATTTCAATCTCATTTGGTTTATACTAGTATATAATAACACCCTAGATTTGAATAGGATGAATTACAGTTTAAGATATTAGTACAAATGCATTTCTAATTTTTTCTAAATCATAATTTCAATTGCTTATTATTCTTTATGCTGTGCATATGTATTTAAACTTTTAAAGTATCATTGTACATATATTAATTTCAAAGGGGCATATCATAATACTAATACTACTAATAAAAAATTATCATCCGTATGTCATAAAATGCGGAATTATTTCTATTAGAATCTATTAGATATGCGAGTATAGGATAAAAGTGCATTAATGGAATTTGTCCATTAATCTTTCTCGTCATCCTTTGTAAAGGAGTCTGCATTTGAAGCACCTTGAATATCTGCACCACTCTCACCCAAAATTGTCATCTCCCTTCAGCTCATCTGTCATTTGCATTTATGTCAATAATTAAATGTATTACTATTATATTTTAATATACTCAATTTACCCCCTGTTTCGTCATTCTTGCCCCCTTTTTTATCAGCCCTGCTCTTGGACCTGGATGGACTCAGATTCCGAGGGGATTTGCTCCCCTTTTTACCGCCTCCTCCACCTTTACCCTTCCCATAGCTACCTCCAACGGCTCCTCCACCTTCTCCATATGACATTCTCGAGCTTACTCTTCCTCCTCCACCACCGCCCATGTCCCTGAATATTTAATAAAATTATGACATTTTAAATTAGCATTTAAAAAAGTCACCGGTAGCTACTTCCTCCTCCTCCAGCCCCCGTTGGATACACTGGAGATATGATTCCAGAAGTGTCGAGGACTTGAGAGAGACGGAGACGTTCAATCGTCTGATTGGCATGCTTCACATCTACTCTGTATACACGACGCATCTCATCAAAGTGATGGAATTCCTATATATACACACAGAGAGATTGAGAAACTAATCAGAGCCTTTTATCGCGAGAAGGGATCAATTCCTATTAAAAAAGGGAGCTGGAGAGGGGTGACCTCAGGGGAGCCCCAGACTCCCAGTAATTATTAAGGGTAGTGCGAGTAGGCCAAGGATTTAGTATCCAAGTACTTATATATATAAAATCCCTATATTTATATGCAGTAACTATTATAGATTACAACGCATAATAATAATTATATACTACAAGGATATCAATATAACTTTTTTACTTTTGACTCTTTGTCGAGCTTCCACTCGGTGTCCCTCAAAGTAGAATAAAAATCATTCCGCATCCTTTCCAAATGCTTGACAAGACGAAGCAGCTCCGACTATAGGTTCGGGCATTCAATTAAATAGGAATTAAATTATTTCATAAGATATAAGGAAAACCTCGTTAAGTGCATCCAAATTAAAGTTCATGGCCTC
>JAAZTK010001262.1:0-14743 GCA_036507255.1 Megalothorax incertus
ACTGATGCGAATGCTGTTAAACATACCCATCATTTTACAGCTTTTAAATGTACAGCTCCATTAGGGGAAGATCCTGATGAATTTTTTGGAAAATATTTAGGGAGACCAGGTATTCAAAAATAAGAATAATTAAAAATAAATAAAAAAATACAAGAATAAAACCCGCTATTTAAAAAATCTATATTTTAGCTGAAGAATGCGAAGGCGTTATTCCAAGCGAATTTAGCGAAATGAAACAATATTGTCTAAATATTTTCTATGTGTAAGGTTTTAATAATCCTAAAATCCTCTTCAAATTATTAGGAATATTAATAACCCATATTATGGATGATATACTCAATTAATAATATTTTTATTTCCAGGTGGGCTGTTGGCGGACAGGTATATATATTGACCTACGTATATTTTGCTGAAAATTGAATATATGATTTGTATATTTTAGATGCTAATATTTCCCGAAGAAGCTGGATATCCCATTTCTGAAGTCACTCCTTATGATTATGTCTTACTCGAAATTCATTATGGTAGATCTCAGAAAAAAATTTGATCTCACACATATACATATATGATACATACAATACAATAATACATAATAATAAAAATAAATATATTTTCAAAATATGTAGACAATCCAGATAGACTGGAGGGAGTTCGATTTGAAGCTGGATTTAATGGATATTATACAGATGTGTTAAGGTATTAATTTTAAACATGAATATCAATGGGGGAAATACTCGTATATAATATTAATTTATTAAGGGAACACGATGCGGAAATGCTAATTTTGGGTCTAGATGTCTTCCATAGTCAGGTCATCCCGCCAAATACCCCCAAATTTATTTCTCCCGGGCATTGCGCTTCACATTGTACACAAGACCTCGTTGATCCGGCTGGAATCAATATTTTTGCATACATGTTTCATAGCCATTTGGCAGGTAATATTATTGCAGTTAATTAATATTTTTAAAATAAATGAAAAATAAATTCAGGAAGGGAAATGAAGTGGAGGGTGTTTAGGGATGACGTTGAAATACCGTGGCCTGCAACGGATTTAAAATATGATTTTAATTTCCAACAAACGAGAAATTTCAGGGAACCGTTTAAAATGCTTCCAGGAGATCATACTGTTGTGGGTGAGCTTAGAAATATTATTATAATTTTATAAACCTGAAAATATGAATTTAATGAAAATAAATATATTCAATTCCAGAATGCACATATTCTACCACTGGAAGAAATGTGATTACAAAAGGCGGGTTTTCATCGAGAGAGGTAATTCATGATAAACTATATGAACATTTCTGATAATTATTTTGCAAAACTAGGAAATGTGCGAAGTCATCGCATATTATTATCCAAGAGGGAATTTGACATTTTGCTCCAGCCAAACCCCTGCCACGGCTGAATATTATGCTCTATTTGGAATTGAAGAAGTCGACATGTATTTATTACAATTATATATGAAATTTTTTGATTAGTAAATATTTTTTAATTCCTACTAAAATTTAGGGAACAAAATTTCATGGACCCAATTGTAATTAAACCAGAAAAATACAAGGATATGAGTTTTTCTCAAGTTTTGAATGAACACGTGGTATGGACGGATGAATTAAGGGAAACTTTGAGAAAGATCCAATATGATGATCCGCATATAACTTCATGTGGTATGATGGATGAACCAAGTAAACCAGTCAGCTTTCCAAATGCTATTTCATATGTCCCACCCAATCAATGTGAAATACCAGGTGACACTTCATCAATAAATATAATGATCAAATTAATATTCTTTCTAATTTTTGTGATTTTTAAATGGGATAGACCGCCAAGAAGTGCAATTACGGCATGATTACAAGCTAGGATGGGTAGTTGACTTTGAAAAAGAAGAAATCATATTTGATGTCACGGTCCAAACGACGGGGTTTGTTGGGTTAGGTCTAAATTCCATGAGTAGCATGGCTGGCGCTGACATCATTATTGGTGGAGTTGACTCCGAAGGAATTCCATATTTTGAAGTATTTTTAATAATATTAAAATATTAGTTAGGTAATAATAAATTTAAATTCATAATTCAGGATCGACATGGAACTGAGAATGGTGTAGTGCCACCTATTGATGGAGTAAAAGATTGGACATTAATTACCGCAACAGAAGAATCTGGCACTACTTTCCTGAAATTCTCCCGGAAATTGGATACTTGCGATACGGATGATTATAAAATAATGGTTGAAAATCAATTAAAAATTCCTAATTTTTTAATTATCGTGATTTTTGCAGGAAGACACAATTAATGTAATTTGGTCAATTGGATCCACGGATGAATTAACTGGACATGGAGGGAATCGTGGGGGTCTTCAACTCAATCTTTTGGATGGTCCAAAAGTTCCATTTAATCCAGATGATTACATGGCTTGGGAAATTCGAATTAATGATACAATGCCATCTGCTGATACTTCCTACATGTGTACAATGCATAAGACCCCTACCTTAAGCACAAAACATCATCTAATTGCTTTTGAAACAATTCTTGCTGATGAAAATGCTGTTAAACATACGCATCATTTCACTGCAATGAAATGTACTGCTCCAGATGGTGAAGACCCTGATGAATTTTTTGGAAAATATATTGGAAAACCAGGTATACTTCAACTTTTAGAATTATATATTTCAAAATTAAAAAATTGACCATTATATTAGCTGGAGAATGCGAAGGTGTCATTCCAAGCGAATTTAGCGAATTGAAACAATATTGCCAGAATTTTTTCTACGTGTAAGATTATATTTTTATACAGCTAAGTATTATACTATGAATATATTGATGATTTATATTATTTGCAGGTGGGCTGTTGGCGGACAGGTGCCTAATACTACTTTTAATAATTCAATAATTTTTTGAAAATATGCTAAAATTGTAGGTATTTAATTGATTTGCATATATTTTAGATGCTGATATTTCCAGAAGTAACAGGATATCCACTTTCCGAAGTTACTCCATATGATTATGTCTTACTCGAGATCCATTATGGTAGAAATAAAACTTAATATAAATAGAGGCCTCAGAAATGTCACGACTATTAAAACCCATAGATAATCCTGACAAACTTGAGGGGGTTCGATTTGAAGCTGGTTTTAATGGATATTACACAGATAAATTGAGGTATTTTATGAAAATCTAATTTTTGAAATAAAATTCTACATAATATAAAATTATAAATATCAATATCGGAGCAATTAAATATAATTAAAGTTCAATAAATATTCCTTTTAATTATGCCTTATGTTTTAAAGGCAACATGATGCGGAAATGTTAATTTTGGGGCTAGATGTCTTCCATAGCCAGGTTATCCCTCCAAATACCGAAAAATTTATTTCTCCTGGACATTGCGGCCCAGTTTGCACAAACGACCTCATTGACCCGGAAGGAATCAATATTTTTGCATATATGTTTCATAGCCATTTGGCAGGTAAATTAATGCTTTGTAAATTTAAAAATTTATAGAATAAAACATAAATAATAATATTTTAAGGGAGGGAAATGAAATGGAGGGTATTCCGAGATGGCGCCGAATTGCCCTGGCCAGCAACAGATCTAAAATATGATTTCAATTTCCAACAAACGAGAAATTTCAGGGAGCCATTTAAAATGCTTCCAGGAGATCATACTGTTGTGGGTCAGTTTAGAAATATTATAAACTTAAACAAATTTTCAAAATATCCACGAAATTTTTATTGTAATTAATAAATATTTCCAGAATGCACATACTCTACCACAGGAAGAAATGTGATTACAAAAGGAGGGCTTTCATCAAGGGAGGTATATACGATATTTCCTGAATCAAAAAATTGAAATATTTATTTTTTTCAAAATTAGGAAATGTGCGAAGTTTTGGCATATTATTATCCGAGAGGCGATATGAAATTCTGCTCTAGCCAAACCCCTGCCACGGCTGAATATTATGCTCTATTTGGAATTGAAGAAGTCGACCTGTAACAAAAAATATATTACATTACTTGGAATTTTTAAATATAACCTTTAAAATTACTTATAATGCAGGGAAGGAAATTTCATGGACCCTGAAGTAATTAAGCCAGACAAATATAAGGGCTTGAGTTTTTCGAAAGTTTTGAATGAAAACGTGACCTGGACGGATGAATTAAGGGAAACTTTGAGAAAAATCCAATATGAAGATCCCCATCTCACTGGATGTGGTATGATGGATGAACCTAATAAACCAGTCAGCTTTCCAAATATTATTTCATATGTCCCACACAACCAATGCGATATTGATTCACCGGGCACTTCATCCATAATTAAAGCTCCAACTTTGATCATTTTAATGATTTTGTCAAAAATTGTTAAACTTTTATTTTAAACAACTTGAAGTTTTACTAATTTACTAATTATTAATTAGTGTACCCTACTTATTAATATTTAATTTTAAAAAAAATCCAAATTATATCAAATTAATGTTTTATCAATGGATAATATTTTTAATTTGTATTTAATAATTTGTACAATATATCATTAAAATAATAAAAGAATTATATTCGGTAGACGCATTTTACAAATTACAATACTTTTACTTTTCTATCTGTATAATATGCCTAAATATTTGAAAGATGGAGTTGAATTAAAATAACAATATATGTAAGAAGGACAGATGTCAACTGAAAATAAAAGTAGCATATTTTTTAAAATGATACAAATTTCATTACTTTAAAAAATGCTTACCCCAGCAAGGAATTTTCTATCAATTACAAAAATATTCCAAGCTGTAAGTTTCCAATCCCAAAATTCGATCTACGAATGATATTACATGTAATACTGATCATAAATATATATATTATTTTAAATAACTACCACATTGTAAACATTTTCAAATGCATTCATTGCCCTTTCGTTTGATCCACAATTTATAACTTTGGCTAACCGGATTTTCGAACTCGCTATCTAAATTTAAAAAATTTCCACATACATTAAACTTGCGTGTTACTACATATAGTATCTTGTATTTTATTCGAATTATATTTATTAAAAAACCTTTGAATGAAATCCTTCTCCAAATTCCATCAAAGGGATTAGCAAAGCACAGCAATATAAAATCACACAAGATTTATGCATCAATCTTTCCTGAGAGCCAGATCTGAAGCTCGTAATTATTTCGCTGATCCCATTTATCATCAAAAATGAGGCCAGAGTTGTATATAAAAAGAGGATTATTCCAAAAATGGCGTCAAATTCATCAAATAATTCGCAAATATTTTCAAATTTCAGTAAAATCCTCCTCCGAAGACCATCCATCTTTTGGGGGATTCCCAATTCAGAAATTCCTTTAAAGCTCTGCTCAAAATCATCGCAAAATTCATCAAAAGTCCATCCCATGTGAAGAATCACTAAAAAGACTTTAAAAATTTTTATTAAATTTTAATCAAATATGTTTTGTTTTATTCAGATTTTTACTTGAAGAAATGACAATAAATATGCTTATATTCAGAGGAACCAGTACAAATATTCCCAATAATCCAAGATATGGTTTTTCTTCAATTGCAAATATGCCAAAAAAGCTGAATTTGACCCCGTTAGGAATAGCAGCTCCAAATGCTATTAGACTGAATATGGTTATCGCAATAGTTATTATTCCAAAGAAAGCAATGATAATTTTGCAATTTCTCCATTCTTTGAGATTAATTTTATTTTGGCTTGAATTCAAAATCTTCAGGAATGATGGGAGCTTCCAGGACATCAGGGCTGCCGTGATCTTTGATATAACCAGCAATCCAAGATTTGCACCAAGGTTGAGACCATCAAGAATTTTTCGAGTGAGAGATGGTTCCCCCAATGAAAGTGCATTGAAATGTGTTAGCATTACATGTGTAGATATAAGCATGAAAAGACCGTTCAATATAAATATATATAAAGTTGTACAATATAACTCAGAAATTTTGGATGTGCCAAATTTGGGAATTGAGAAGGTCTGGAGATCGCGAAAGTTCCAGAGGCCCAACCAAACCAAATAAAGAATTTTAATCTACAAACTTGAGCCATTGAAGGGAATTATTTCCAAAATATCTATAAATATTTTAGTATTCGAATATCTTGCATGTAATATTCCAAAAAAGTCTAAAATTATTCGAGCATTTTTTAAGAATTTTTCGTGGGAAGTGTCCTAATGTGACAAATAATTAAATATTCCTTATATTGTACCCGGAACCCTACTAAGCAAATAAATATTAAGAGTCCTTTATCATTATTCATTATTCTTTCTAGCCATATAAATATTTTATCAAGGGGTTTCAATTTGTTAAATGATCATAAATAATTTGTATTTTACAAGTAACAATACTTATTTATGTATACGATATAATCAATATAATCAATATTATAAGGACTATGATAAATATAATCCTAAATAAAATTGACTACTTAACGGGATTTGCATTTAATACGATGCATTTACAGTAGAACTAGATGTATTATACAATATTTGCACAGTATTCCGTATAAAACAGCATAACTCATCAAAAATCATCTTACATACGTAATACTGATATAATACGGATAGTACATGCAAAGTACGGATATATGAGATTTGTTTATACAGGATCCAATTGGTTAAATATTGATTATTGATTAAAATAATTCCAGAGGATCCGGATCTCCGGAACTACAGGTTTATGCACAAAAAATCCTCATATAAAAGCACAAAAATTTTAATCCAAAAATCCTATTCAATCCTAAATCCAAATCCTGATACATAATGAAATTCCTCGTAATTTTGATAGCTCTTTGCGTTAGTGTGGAATACGCTCATTCAACCATCTCTGACTATGGTGGACCTTGCACTGCATCTTACCAATCTAATTCTTACCGATGCAAGCCGACCCAATCTTGCCTTAATGGGAAATGTGGATGCGTTCCAGGCTCCACCTACTTTCCAACCTTGGAACATTGTGGCATCAAGGTTGGCGACACCTGCCCCATAAGTGGATCCTGGTGCATTCAAGGAGCTACCTGCGTTTCTGGAAAATGCGCCTGTTCTGATGTTTCGGATGTATTGGCAAATGGAGGTGAGTTTATTATTTTATATAAAAAACTTTCAAATTTATATTGAAACAAATCATATTGTATTTAGGATGTGCTGGGGTATACTACCAACGATGCTCCTCGGAACAACCTTGCTCTTCAAGCAAATTCTTTGATTGTCAAAATGGTATCTGCCAATGTTCCAACGGTACATTTAACGAATTTGATCGGGCAGCCACCAATTACGAATCGTGCCGAGCAACTGGAGCTGGAGGGGCATGTTCTTCAGATGGGATTTCTGCACCAAAATGCGGTAATAACGCGGTTTGCAACAACGGGCAATGTGCATGTTTGGCTGGATTTAGTCTGACATCTAGAGGGGAATGCGTCAAAGGATATCAAGCACAATGCTCGAGGAATGAAGAATGCAATCAAGAGGTTCATTTGAGATGCAATCATGGAGTTTGCGATTGTGGTGGTGTTGGGCCCTGGTATCCACGCTATCATAGGTGTTGTGACCCTACCGCGATGGAAAGCACTGGATGTCCAGCTGCAATTTAATTGAATCTGAATTTGAGATTGCAAATATACGAGTATGCAAACATACAATTAAAATAAATATATGTAATATTTCATTCGGATTGAAATATATTGAAAATTTTTTGCAAAAATATTCATTTATTTATTTTATAATTTTAATTGATTAAACTGATAAATGCATATACTAATACATACCTACTAATTGAATACAAGAAAAGATTAACAGGAAATATTCATTTACAATTAATATTATACTATTACTACATATGTAGATATATAGTTTTGTAATTTTAATTTTGAACTTTGGAAATTGAAATACCACACAAACACTACATATTGTATAAAAACCGCATTTTTAGGAAAAGTTATGCACGGATATTTTACTATTACAGGTAAGTTTTAAAGTTTAAACTAAATATTTTGGATAAGGATTAAATATCTTATTTTAAAAACTAAATTCCTGATCCCTTTTTTAAACCTTTTCATTTCTGGTAATTCATTGAGGTCTTTTTCCCCAAAAAATTTCGAAGGTATAGGGAAAAGAACTAAAGGGATTTAAGGAATTTAAATAACCAATACCCAATAACCGTCGATATTCCTATTTCACTTTAAATTCTAAATCAGTTATCGATGACTCAGGGTTCTTTAACACGACGGTTCTTTGCAAAATTATATTTGTAAAATTAATATCATAATGATTCATCAAAAAAATAGAATTTACTAAAGTTTTTCATTTCTGGTAAGAATAATTTTATAATATAAAAATTTATATTTCCAATTTTCCTAAGATATCAATGCTTTAATGGAAAATATTTTTCAATTAGGCCAGTAAGTTGAACATTTTATTTGATTAAAAAAAACATTAGTATTAATTAATATATTTGCTAGATAACTAGGATAAAGGCAATTATCTTGAAATGTAAGAATTATTTCAAAACAATATAGGTAATTCAAATCGTTTCAAAGTGTCAAACAATAATATCGAGTGCTCGCATACATAATATTGATATGTATTGCACAATACAAGTGTACCTATTATGATAATTCGATATGCAAATACTTAAAGAATTATAATATTAAATTCTATATTGGTTTAGAAGATATTGTATCTGGCACATGTATACTGGATAGGGTAAATTAATACTTAAAATCTACAATATAACGAATGTATTAAAACAGTACATATGTACAATATACATTAATTTCATATTTCGATATAAGCAATTTAACAGCTTGCACTTTGAAGCAATTCAAGGTTATTTTATTTCAGTCAACGTTATGACTCAAGTTATAAAGATTAATAGTGCAACGTGTTATTAAATTTGAAAAAAAACTATTCTTATAGGTCTATTAGACAGTATAATTCAAAGATTATAAACAAGCTAATAATTGCAAATATTATTTCTATATGTTCACTAAATATCCACACTAAAAAGTATTGGTGTATATTAATTTTTTATTCAATTGATTTTTCAGCTGAGGACCTCAATTATATTATATGTATTTCGCAGGATTTCGTGGTATAAATATTTTTTGAATTTGACCTATTTGTTTATACATTTAATAATTTAACAAATTCTTTCTATTTTATCAGGTATTACAATACGAGATGAATAGCATGGATAATGTGGATTGGAAGATCGTATGCTTCATCCTAATTATAGGATTTTTCTTCTGCGCTGACAACTACAAAAAAATTCAAGATTATTTCTTTTTGAAAAATTGCGGAAAAAGTGACGAAATAAGTTTTTGGAAGAATGCTTTCAAAATTATTGATGACTCTGGAAGAACACGGTTATTGAGGGATTATAACCGCGAGCTTAATCGTGGTCTGAATTTTGGACAAGTTGACAAATTGGTTTGGTCTAATATTTCAGAGCTAAGGGCTAACGGCTACTTTAGCGCAATTGATAATATTGGAGGGCGTTTAAAATGGGCTATCAGGAGGAAACGACAACTTCGACAATTACAAAGCGAATTGGAAGATTTGATCAAAAATGTTGAAAAAATTATTCTCAAAAGGAGTGTACAATTGAATCCACAAACTGATACTTATCAAAATCATGCTGATACTTTGGTAAAGTGGGCTACTTTGTACTCTAAATTGCACAAAATTTAAATATAATTCCATCTCATTTTTTTGCTTTTAAGTGGCCTATTCTAAAGTTTTTTTAAAATTGAGATTAAGTAACGTTTAGACTTTAGATACGATATATGTACATAATATGTAATATTAATTAATTTTTAATTAAGTACCCTACTTCATCCCTATCCAAGTTTAGAATTTATTTTATATTGCATTTATCCTACTACTACTGAAACCCTTTATATTGTATATTGTACAATAATTTAAAGCATTAAATTTAAAATATTAAGAAGATCTAGAATAATTTATTATATTAAAAAAATGTTTTCTTTTTTAAAGAAAAATTATGCATGTGAGATTGTAATTGATATTTTTGTAACATATTAATTATTATTTACCTAGTTCATAATTCACAATCTGTTTTATTAATCTAGTATTGTACCAGGTTTATATTATCTTACATATTCATTTTTATAGGCTGATAAGATTCAAAATGGTAAAATAAATAAATAAACAAAACCGAAAATGAAAAATGACCATTTAATTCCCTGAAAGTCCAGTACCCGGAAATTTTTAGCAGGTTTTATATAAAATTTTACCCGATTATAAAATTTATATAACCTATTGAAATTATTCATATAATATTGTAATAATTTATTTAATAAATGATTTAGAAATCTAAATTAAAAATCTGGTTATAAGTCCATAATACACTATATTGTATTACATACTGATATATTATATGTATATATAATTTAAAACTATAATAATGCTTTACCTCATAACTTTAGCATTTATTTATTATTAATTTATTGGATTCAAATTGAAGTGCAAAAGGTAATTGCATCGATTTGCAAAATGCAAATTGCATCGATTGGTCACGATTTTAAATAATAAATGAAGGGTAAATATGTATACAAATCTTTGTGCAATATTTTTTTGCCATTTTGCAACATATGTGCATAGCTTATCGGTACAATACATGCATGTAATATAAGTAATGAATATCGATTAGAAAAAATGCTAGGCCTCAAATTTTGACATGTAATTCCAAATTGCAGATTTTTTTTAAATTTAAACATAAACGAGTCAGTATTTGATCATTTTTATTATAGGGTAAATAATAAAAATCTTTTAAATCATATACTACGATACATATAAAACCATTTTATGAATATTAAATAAAATTATGGATAAGAACTTTACAATTATAAATGGAACAAGTGACTCAGGACCAGATTTGCAGGATCCAGAATCCGTAACATCCAAATATTTTTCCAGCAAATTTTTAAAAAATTTATTATCTAATAGCCATTCTTAAAACTAATTATAAAATATTATATGTTACCCCAACTGCAACAGAAAGATGTCTTTGATGTAAAATTAAATTTGATCTGGATTCTCTTCCTAATTGGAGTTTTGGGAGCACTATTTTACTACTTTTGCATTTACAATGCTGAGCAAAAGTTTTTGGAAAACTGCGGAAAATGGGACGAAGTATCATTTTGGCGAAGTTCATTCAAAATGATCGATGAATCAGGATTCACCCATTCTTTATTGACAGATTATAACCAAGAGCTAGCAAGAGCTTGCAAAACAGGGGAAAAAATTCGATTGAATTGGGCAAAAATTCCCGAGCTTGAAGTCAGGGGCTATCTTCACGCCCTGGACAGAGTTGCAAAATATCTGAAGACCGCAACCAGAAGAAATCCTCATTTTCGTGAAGAATTGAATGAATTAATCAAAATTGGGGATCGAATTGTTATCAAAAGGGAGAGGGAGTTGGATGTTGAAACAGCCAGTTATCAAAGTCATGTTCAGGCTTTGGTGAAATGGGTTAATTTGACATCAAAATTGCGCCAAATCTGATAATACCGTATAAGTAATTTCAAATGTAAATATGTTTTTGAGGGAAATGTTTATTCTAAAAATTAAATATCCCAAAACCCGAAATTCTTTTATGTAGTATATAATATATATGAGATAGATATATTATAAAATTTATTATTAGATAGTAACAGCGAGTAGTATATGTATAGACTAAAAATAATTTACAACACATCGTAAAATCATAATTAGAATAAATAATCTGTATAATACAATATGTGATATTGGATGATATATCGTACGTATTGTAGGAAAATCGCAATAGTTTAGATATTTAAGAAGCGATCTATCATACAATATTAAGCTACTACTAGGGAATAGGCCAGCGGTATTAAAAACTTTATAAATAGACATATTATTCAAATATTAAATAAAAAAATTCCATATGAAATTCAATTTGGTAAATTGACTTTTCTAATTTTGTTTGGCCTACACCTTTAATATGGGAAAAGATTGGCTTTATAATAATTTTTATACATGTTTAAGCACTGACTTTAATTAATCTGGGTCTTTTAAAAATAACCCGAATTACGTATCAAATAAACTTTTAACCTAAATCTATTAGTAGGTAGTATATACAATATATTGGATAACTAGGCTAGATAAAAGTCCAGACAAGCGTCGCATTCCAAAGCAAATTTTAAAAAATTCCCGAAGACAAGTCCAAATATCCTCGCATTTCAAAATGATTTCCGGATTGAATAAATGGGCGATAATTCTACTTGTTTCCCTCCTGAGTATCTGGAATTTCCCCACTTATTGGAGTTTCTCCAATAATCGAATCCAATTTGACCCCACCTTTTTTCGCCATCGAAGTAAATTAAATTGCCTCGTAAATATCGGTATTACAATTCTCTCATTTACCCATTTTGCTCTGGATAAAACCATCCCCAAAGATCTCGTTCTTTTTTACATTCTTTGTATTTATTGTGTCCTATTTTGTGCTCTATCCGCATTCATTACAGAGAATGTAAGATTTGAATTGGTCAACATGATGAATCAAATGTTTAAGCTACATTCGGAATATTCAGGTTTCAAAATACATTAATATATATATCCATTTAAAAGAAACAAAATAAATTTCTGGTATCTTTTAAAATTAGAAAAATACCTCTCGGAAGAACAAAGGCGTAAAATCAAAAATGAAGCAATTATAGCCAAAGCTATTGGCATTTTTATCATTTCGGGGGCCATTATACCCTGCTTTTTGGCTTACATTTTTTATACAAAAGATGTAGATCCATATTATCATTATTTTTACAAAAATGTACGATTTATTTTTAACCTATCTGATGATATATGGCGACTCCCATTTGCACTCCTACTTATCGTACTTCAATGGCAATTTTGGGGCAATTTTGCCACACTTCTTTTTGCATGCTTTTTCGGTGGGCTTTTTGTAAATTTTTGGATCAAAGAATTTGTTTCAAATGACCGGAAATTTGGGAGTGTGAGAAAAATGACATATTTCCTCCGAACTATTCAAGCCATCACAATTAATTCATTAGAAATAGCTCGGGATTACATCGCCATCTATCTTTTTTTGGTCATAATACTTGTTGTAACGGTCATGTCATCTGGGGTCATCCTTGCCGCCAAATCTCACATTGAATTCCCTGGGATCCTACACTTTCCTTTGCTTATTCTTTTAACGGCGATAATTATAAAACAATTTTTCACAATTACGGTTAACCTCAAAGTCTTATTTCTTAGAATTAGGAATATCCCAAATCCAAACCGGCGCAAAACATTTAGACGGGGAATTGAAAGGCCAACTTTTTATAATAATTTCCGGAAGAGGGTACTTGAAAGGGATAAAATATTGGCATATTTCCCGATTATTCGGGTCAGGGTGGGAAGTATTTTGGCATTGGGTCGAGAAGAAAATATTCGGATAATACAATTTATGTTGGAGCAGACAATATCGGTCATTTTGGCTTTTAAATGATATTGTAGGTTATTTCTTTAGAAAAGTTTGGTAACAAACGCAATCAATAGTTTGCATGGTTTAAATCTCAGACAGCAGAAAAAAACAAGTAAAATAATGATTTACTATTAAGCTTGCTGTGCTGGCTTTTACAACATAATATATTTTTAATAAAAGAATTAATCCAAATAGACTACCTACACATGCAGTAATATGCAAATATTACAATATGAACCTACATATTTCTACTAACTATTGAACCTATATAAGATATGCTCAAAATAATTTGCGTCAATTTGACATTTGTTTGTATTGTATTATATTTAAACGATAAATAGCGTTATTCGTATACGAAGCTATTGCGTTAACTATATGTTTATCGTATGCAATCAAAGACCACATTTTGATTGCGATATTATACTAAGTATGATCTTGTAGTACCTACTTATAAATAAAAATTCAACAAATCAAAACCTCTATTTAAACAGTCTTGGCTAATAAAACATCTTTCAGAATTATCTCAGATAAATTATCTGCATTTTTTTAAATAAATATAAAAATGCTTAAATTAATTTTTATCCTTTCTTTTGTCATCCTCGCTGCCTCCAACAAAATCATTCCGGCTCGCGATGTCGGCGTCATTTTCGATGGCCGGTCCGATGACACGATTGCTCTAAATCATGCAATATCTTCCCTACAAGATGGCGACACCCTCGAACTTCCACCTGATTCAACTTGTATCACGACAAATATTCTTTCAATCACAAACAAAAAAGATATTAAAATCATTGGTCATGGCCCAGGAACTCAAATTTAAATTCGGCGTCCAGCTTTTGCCTCAATTTTTATTCAAGGCAGTTCAGAAATCATTCTTGAAAATTTTAAAACCACTTCTCCATATGCTCGCTCACTCACACTTGATCGAAGAGCATCAGGGGTTACAGTTAACGCTAGTTCGGCCATCTTTATTTCTAAAGTTACAATCGAGAAATCCGCAGATATGGGTATTTTCATTGGAGATTCAACGAATATCCTAATTGATGATTGTGATATATCGGATACAGTGCTCTCTCTCTATAACGGACTTCCCTATAGCGGAAACCCCTCTATAACGGACTGTTCGAAATTCCCCGACATTCGAGATAGGGATTTACGTGTTAAAGACTTTCTCTATAGCGGACTTCTCTATAAGGGAAACCTCTCTATAACGGACCATTTTTCCCTCCCCTTGGTCCATAAAAACCTCTCTATAACGGACTATCCCCCTAATTTTACGGAATTT
>JAAZTK010001263.1:0-14740 GCA_036507255.1 Megalothorax incertus
TCAAAAAATATAGTAAATAATTAACTCGAGCATACCTCTTGGCTGACTGCTGCCTTTCGATTCAAAATTTAAATGAAATATGTAGATTAATAGAAAGTATTTCGTTTTGAATGGGAATCGGAACCAGGTCTTGATTTCAAAGGCCTTGGGCTATTTAAAACGGGGATCGATCGATGGAGGCTTTAATCTGATGGTTATCACAATTTATTCAAATTTGCAGAATCTCCCGAAACGTACCCTCCTCAGTAAAAAGCGGGGAGAGGTCACTCAGGTCAAGTTTCAATCACAGTTTTAAAAAATTAAAAAATTAATTTTTTATTTACAACTTTCTCTTCCATTCGATCCCCCATTCAGACTAAATTCTGCTCATTTTGATCCCAATTCAATTTGTCCTAATTTTGTTTGAGACTCGAATTTAAAAAAAATTTAATTGGGGTCATTAAATTGTGACATTGTCAATTTTAAATTGTGTAATTTTTATTGCTCGATTGTCCATTAAATTCACAATGGGTGAAAGCGGTGGTGGTGGAGAGGGTTGGAAGACCATGGAGTATGAAATGAATAGATTTGAAAAGGAATTGAAAGAAATTACATCTGAACCTCCGTCATTGTCAGCAATGACATCCGGTTCCTCTATGGCGGCGGCTACCACAAGAAGAGCATTTATACCTTCACAATTGAGGAAACCTGCACCTCCACCCGTTTCCTTAAAAAATCCCGTTATAATCAGGTGAGGTTCAAATTATTTTGAGATACGATTTTGACCTTTTTTAATGATTTTTATTTGAATTTTAATAGCGGAGCACCACAAGTGTATTCTGGAGGAAATGCACCATCAAAAACAACAAATAAAACTCAAATTGCTGCCGAAGCATCAGTGGATCCTTCCAATTTAATTAAATTTGTTCCATCTACTACTCCAAGTACTATTGGACCATCTGTGGTCCCTTCCGAGTCCCCAGGTGGGTCAAATCCAGAGCCCTCAAGTTCAAAGACGACGACACTCGGAACTGGAGTTGAAAAGGGAAAGAAGATTGTGGTCAAAAAGAAGAAAAAGAGTAAAAAACAACAGGAGCAGAAACCTAAAAAGTTTTTAAGGGCTGCAGGTTAGATTCTAGAAATATAATTATTTACATTCACATTTTATATATTTAACCTTTGATTTTATGTCCATTTAGGAGGAACAATTTGGGAGGACACTACCCTTTTAGATTGGGATCCGAGTAAGTATTTAATGGACAAACTGGAAATTCCAATGATGCTAAATTTCGAATTTTACAATTTACAGGCGGATTCAGACTATTTTGTGGAGATCTCGGGAATGACGTTACGGATGAAGTTCTCACTCGGGTATTTGGAAGATACCCTTCATTTCAAAAGGCAAAGGTGATTCGAGACAAAAGGACTAATAAAACTAAAGGATATGGATTCGTTTCATTCAAAGATCCAAATGATTTTGTGAGAGCCATCAAAAGAATTGGATGGTAAGTTTACCTTATCCTTTAAATACATAATTTCAAAGTACACACTAATACAATAATTTAAATTTGAACTCATAGGTCGATATGTTGGAAGCAGGCCGATAAAACTTCGTAAATCCGCTTGGAAGAATAGAAATATTGATCAAGTACGGAAGAGGGATAGGGAGAGGAATCAGCTCATTGGATTAATTGGACCTAAAAAGCCTGGAAATAATTGACGTGATTTTTTATTACAAAATGAAAATTAGCCTAATTTCGATTTCCTATTACTTATTACTATTAGCAAAAATTATTTGTATTTACTTGTGAATGTATCGTACAATATTAGTAATTAGTTTTCAATAGTATATTAGTGTTTTAAAATTATATTCCAAATTAGCTGTAAACCATTCATATTATTTATTTATTTTAATATGATCATCTGCTGGCTGTAATTCAAAAGATGATTTTTAAAATAAGAATTCCTACGATATCTGTATTTATAAGCTATTTTATCTACCTTCTCTAAAGTCTAATCCTAATTAGTAAATTAGTATTAATATTATTATGTAAAATGTAAGAATAGCCAATATCCAAACTTAAAGTAAATAAAAAATAGCCAACTTGAAACGAAATAATATTTCAATTTTGTAGTAAATGGGTTTTATTCTGTATTATAATTTATTAACAAAGTTGGATCTTATTCATTATGACGTATTTAAGTACCGATATCTATATTATATGTAGGTTTATAACGCTTTCGGGTTATACTAAAGTGACACAATTAGTCAACAATTAATTAAACTTTTCTTTAAAAATAACTATATAGTAGCTTTGCAATTTGCAAATATGACTTTTAATTAGAACCTCATGAATAGATGAAATGAATTTAAAAAATAGTCCGCACCTCGGAATAAAATATCGTAGTAAATAACAATTTTAGGTTCAACATTTTAGGAAAATTCTTTGAAACTCACAAAAATCCTTATCTATTATCTTTTAGTAGTACAAGGTAAACATTTGATAAAAATGTACCTATTAGGAAGTAAGAAAGGTTTAGACTGATAATAAATTATTAACAAAAAAAATGAGAGATGAGACTTTGAACCATTTTGCACCTAAACTCTTTTTAAATTATCCTATCCTATTCTCTCTAACAAATAATTTTATTTAAAAAAAATTAAGATCTACGGAAAGAAAGTGTAATAAAAAATCCTTGTAAAATTCCCTCCAATTCTTTTTACTTCTTCTTGGCTGCAGTCTTCTTTACCGGGGACTTTTTAGCCTTTGGTGCAGCCTTCTTCTTGGTTGGTGACTTTGCCTTTTGAACCTTCCCTGTGGGTGACTTTTTGGCCATCTTTTTCGGAGTTGGACGCTTTGCTTTAGCCTTTGCTCCTCCTCCCTTCTTTGGGGTGGGCTTCACCGGTTCGCTTGGACCTGATTCGGCAGAATCCTCGGCGGGAGCGGCCTTCTTTGCGGCAGGTTTCTTACTCGCTGCCTTCTTTGGAGATCCAGCCGCCTTTTTCTGTACAAAAAAAATAGAATTTAAGAAATGCAAAACATTAATACACTTTACAGGCAAATTCGATAATTAGCATACCTTTGGGCTCTTTTTCGCAGGAGCAGCCTTCTTGGGCTTGGCGACAGCAGTCTTTGACTTTGGACTTGCCTTTACAGCAGGCTTCTTCTTGGCAGCACCAGGGGGAAGCTTGAAGGACCCTGTAATTCCGTGCCCTTTCGTCTATAAAATAAAAAACAACTCATGAGTCATTTTTAGAGAGAGATAATTTCAAAAACTCATTGAAATATACCTGAACAAGAGCTCCATTATCGAGGGAAGACTTAATGTATTTCTTTATAAAATTACTCGTCTTCTCAAGGTCCACCGTCTTGTAATTCTCTCCAATGTACTTTTTAATTGCTTTCAGAGAACTTCCGGTTCGTTCGCCCAAACCTGCAACAATTGACAATTAATTAAAAATTACAATGACATGAATTTTTTCACATGGCCCTACATTAATTCAATGGCTCATCTTTTTTAAGCAATTGAAATAATTAAATTACCTTTAATTGCAGCGTTGACCATTTCAGCTGTCGGAGGATGGTCAGATTTCTTGGGGGCAGCCTTGGGTTTAGCAGGTGACTTGACCTTTGGTGCTTTTGGGGCCTTTGGAGCAGCGGCGGCTTTCTTTCGAGGAGATTTTGCTGCTTTTTTGCCTTTTTTTGCAGGTGCTTTTTCGACGACGACCTCGACCTCCTCAGGGGTTGAAGGATTGTCACTCACGACAGCAGCGTCAGCCATTGTTATTTGATTGTTGTCCGGTGGTGAGGCGGTGAAAAAAATAATAAATGCGGAAAAAGCCGGAAAAATTTTTGTAAACAAATGCAGGTTCAAACTTGAAATTGTGAATCGAATGGAAAGAGCGGCAGAATACCCCCCTTATATATAGCCTTTGGTGCGGACCCAATAGAAACCCACAAAGATTTTGTCTGGTGAATTCTCTGAAAGCGAGCACAAAACGTTGGGAAGCTGTGCTTCTTTCCTCCGGTAAAACTCGGATTTCTCGTCAACCCGATGACCTCATGACCTCAAATCCATATCAAAAGAACCGCCCGAGAAAGGGCTATCAGAGAATATCAAAAAATCTAAGCCGGCTGAGGAATATACATAGCTAAAAGAGAAATTTGAGCGTGATCTTGGGCTGAGGATTTCTGAGGATCCGACGTTTCCCCGGTTAGGTCAATGGCCCTTGAGGGACATCACCCAACACCTGGGGGGATTTAAAGAAAAATATAAGGCCCTTTAATCTCAAAAAGAGCGAGGTCAAAAGGTCAATGTTGATGGCTTCAAAATGACATTTTACGAAGTCAAGAACGGACAGATTTTTAGCATTGAAAAATTGAATGCAAAATTCGGGAATTTTTTTGAGGCACTTCCGGACCGAATTTCGTAGCCAAATTTGGTAGACATGTAGGCTGAATAATCTAGTTTATGCATGAATTTTTTGGTAAAGATATATTGACCCGTTTGACCGGGGCATAGGTTGGGGTTGTGAGTTAAGTTATAGAGAGAGAGAGGAGGAGTCCATAAAATTCTCTCGTTTCACAAACTCATTTTGTATCGTATTCCTCCAATTACATATGTATACGCTAGTTCTAAAATATATATTATGTACTTTTCATGCTCAACACACCACAGCTCAAGCCAAATGCATTTCTGTTTTTGCAAATCCAACATATCCGATTAGCTTGCAAGTTGTAATGCAATGTAAAAAGAGCTCTGATCCGCAGTTGGTTCGCCATTTGCAACTCTTGCAGAATCGCGAAATTGCAATTCTTTAATCCTAATCCTAAGAATATGTGCAATTCGTATTTAACAAATTAATTTTTGCATTTGTGGTAATTACTAAATTAGTGTGTATTATATCTTATAAACTTGAGGGGGGAAATATAGAATTTTTTCAATTTTATATCACACAAAAGGTCAAAAGTAAATGATATTTTTTTAGAAAAATCAATCTTCCGAATTCTGATTCTTTTAAAAACCGGGTCGGCAAAAATTATAAACCTCAAAATTTCACTAAAATCTCAAAATTCAAGGTTAAACTAATTTTTTTAAAGACATCCAAAGTTGTTCAATGAAATTACTTGGCAAAGATGAATGAATAAAGTGATCTTGAATCTTTATATGGAAGGGAAGTTTAGGAATGATTAGTAAATTACGTTAGAGTCGAATGTTAAGGAGTAAGAGTCCTAAGTTTTAAATGCCATCAGTCTCATTTTACTCGGAGTCAGTGAGTTTACAGTACTACGTAATTCTCAAGTGCATCCGTTTATAAAAATTATCAGCATCAAGCAGTTATAACCAATTATTGGGCGTTTTTATTGTATTACAAAATAATACAAATCATTTATTAAATTAAACACAGTTATCGTATACAATTTTATTAATATTATACATCCGTTTATAAAAATTATCAGCATCAAGCAGTTATAACCAATTATTGGGCGTTTTTATTGTATTACAAAATAATACAAATCATTTATTAAATTAAACACAGTTATCGTATACAATATATGG
Source organism: Megalothorax incertus (assembly GCA_036507255.1). Taxonomy (NCBI): domain Eukaryota; kingdom Metazoa; phylum Arthropoda; class Collembola; order Neelipleona; family Neelidae; genus Megalothorax; species Megalothorax incertus. The sequence goes on from JAAZTK010001263.1 coordinate 5,542, forward strand.
ATTAAGTAGTAGTACGATACACATATCATCCTCACTCACTCATAGCTAGAGATCAGTATGACCAGGTTTGATATCGTTAATCAATACCTACTTAATAGTTAATATACATTTTAACTTCATCTTATATTTTAAATTTCTTAATAATATAAATTAAGAGTGTATTTTGGATTAAGTATTAACTTAAAATTAGGTTGGCTAAGATTAATTTAAATTGTGAGTTTTGCCCTGCAAATTGCTCCATTGAAGAATGTGGAAATTATTTTGTGTTCTGATCTGGGCTAGAATTATATTTACAAATGCAGAATTTACACTTGGAAAAGAATCCGAACAAGAGGAATTTGGGAAACACATTAAAGGATTCAAGCTGGTCCAATATCAGCCTCGACATGTGCATATTGCATATGGAGGTAAAATACGCAAAAATAAATATTCTGGAGAGAATTTATAGTAAATATTTCCTTAATTGTTCTTTAGATGACGGAACTTCTGAAATGACTATAACTTGGAGCACAATCGACGACCCTAAATCCTCTGTGGTTTATTACGGAAAGCAGGATATTGATGAGGAGAAGGTGGTCGGGTCGACCTCGGAATTTGAGGAGGTCGGTGATCTCCATTTGAAGCAATATATTCATCGGGTCAAATTGACTGGGTTGGAAGCAGGGCAAATTTACAGTAAGGTCAAATTTAGAAATATAATTGAAATTAATGGTATATTCTCCCATCAGTTTATCAATGCGGGAGCGAACTCGGCTGGTCCGACATCTTCTATTTCCGCACAATGAAGAATGGGTCCGAATGGTCCCCGACCCTGGCCGTTTTCGGTGACATGGGGAATGTCAACGCCCAGTCCTTGACACGGCTTCAGAGAGAGACTCATTCAGGGATGTACGACGCAATTGTGCACGTCGGAGATTTTGCTTACGACATGGACACGGTAATTTATTTTAAAATTTTTAGCTTCAAATTGCTCCAAGTGCAAGCTAAAACATATCAGTCAAAGGTTATCTCTCCCGAAGGTTATCTTTTTATGTATATCTAAATTTCTGTATGAACTCGTGCTCCTCCATAGGATGATGGGCTTGTGGGAGATGCATTTATGGAACAAATCCAGCCCATTGCGGCGTATGTCCCCTATATGACCTGTCCAGGGAATCATGAGTTTAAAACGTAACGCATTTTACACAATTATACGCTTATTTTTGACATCTTCTTAGAAAACTTCATTTTGCGCTTCTTTATATTCAAATTCCAGTAACTTTACCCAATACAAATCCCGTTTCTCAATGCCCGGGTCCACAGACTCAATGTTTTACTCTTGGAATATGGGCCCAATTCATTTTGTTAGCTTCTCCACCGAGGCATACTATTTCCTCCAGTACGGGATCAAGCCCCTTGTAACGCAATACGAGTGGCTTGAGGAGGATTTGAAGGAGGCTAACAAACCTGAGAATCGGGCTCTTCGACCCTGGATAATCACTTATGGGCATAGGCCAATGTATTGCTCCAACAACAACACTGCAGATTGCACAAAACATGAGACTTTGGTCAGGGTTGGAATCCCCTTCCTCCATTGGTTTGGGCTTGAGAACCTATTTGGAAAATATGGAGTAGATTTGACTTTATGGGCTCACCAGCACTCCTATGAAAGGTATGGTCATTTATCAAATACTTAATTTATACAAGATCTGATTTTAAAATTTAAATAGGCTCTGGCCCATTTACAATCACACTGTTTACAATGGAAGCTACGTCGAGCCTTATAAAAATCCGAAGGCTCTTGTCCATGTCATTACAGGATCTGCTGTAAGATCCCCGATTAAACCTATTCCAGATATTTTGATATCACGAGATATGCTTTTTAGGGTTGTAAAGAAAAGCACACTGATTTCCTACCGAATTTGCCTCCAATGACAGCTTTCCGGAGCACAGATTATGGCTATAGTCGTCTCCGAGCCTTGAATTCCTCCCATCTTTATTTCGAACAAGTCTCGGATGAAAAAGTAGGAGTAATTAAATAAATCCTTTGATATTTGTATTTCTAAAATAAATATTTCTTTTAGGATGGACAAGTGATTGACTCCTTCTTCATTGTTCGGGATAAACACGAGACTTATACTACTAATATTCCTCTTTGACAATCTGATCGGAAATCTCTAATCCTAAGCTGTTAGCACTATTATATTTATTTACTGCTATAAATATTCCCTGTTACTTGACCTTCATAATTTTACTAGTAATATCATATTAAAGTTTTATTAAATCTTCAATCTTGCATATGATTCATTTTATATTTTAATTAAATATTTGACTATTGATTTATCCCAAATATAATAAGGAGCAACATTACCAAAATACACATAAAATAATTAATGCCCAACTTTTGGGAAGAATTAAAGTACCCATTGTCTTTAAAGAGTTGTGTGAGGAATTTGGCTGAATCTTTAGGAGTACGAGATCGTTGTGGATCAGAGAAATTAACCCAGTTGACGCCGAATCTTTGAGAATATCCGGCTCCCCATTCGAAGTTGTCAACCAAGCTCCAGGCCGTGTACCCTAATTATTTTATAAATGCAAAATCATATCGACGAATTAAAATTGATCTACCCTTGACGTTGCATCCATCAATCTTGATTGCTTTGAGCATCTCATTTGTATACTGCTTGTAATATAGTACCCTCCCTTCGTCATTCAAGTAGCTTGTGTCATTGTCAGCAAATCCATTTTCAGTGACAAATAAAGGAGGATTTCCATATTCTTTATTAATCCATTTTAAGACTCGTCGAAAGCCCCATGGGACACTCCAAAGCCAATCTGCAGCGGATGGCGTCCCAATTATATCTCCACTTCCAGTGACATCCGTATCCCCATCAAATCCTGGATCTCCTCCCGAGGTTGGAATAACCAATGCACTCGAATAATGATTTAATCCAATAAAATCCCATGTTCCTTTTAAGTAAATTATTCCAAATATTATATAATATACAATTTAAGCAGTGAATGGAAATACAGATATTGTAGTATTATGTATTAGACCCTTCATACCATTTATAATTTCTTTCTCAGCCTGAGAAAAGGTTGGAAGCCTTGAGGTCTCTCTTCCTTCATTTACAATGCTTTTGTAATATATCGCATGCTTCATACTTTCTGGATAATCTCCCCAGAATATCGGATTTGCAAATAGTCCAAACTTTTTAAAGAATTAATTTTTTGAATAATACGGATATATTTATTACATGAAAGGTCATGGCTCTTTCAGAAGCCTCCACATGGAGTGGATTTTTTGGGTCTTTCGGCTCTGACCATCCTGCATCTAAAGTTATTCCAATTTGACCTCCTTGGATCTTTTTGAATTGTTTCTCATAAATCCTATATGCAAGTCCATGTGCAATTAGAAGGGTGTGTGCACATTGATATGGCTTTTCAGCTGGTTCTAAAATTCAGATTTAATTTAGGAATGTTGAGACGATTTTTTGAGGTCTTTTTAGGTACCAGCAATCCCTGGAGCGTGTACCCCGTATCCCCATCCTAATTGGCAAAAAATCCAGGGCTTTCGAAATAATAGTAATGTAAATGTAAGGCTGTTAAATGGCAAAATGCTAATTAATTCATTTCAAAGTTTACTTCATTAAAAGTCAGCCAATATTTGACCCGATCTCCAAATTTGTCAAAAGCCACCTTCGCATAGTACTCAAAATGTGGTGCAAGAGTTTTATTTGGCCACCCACCCAAGCCTTCCATGAGGGGTAATGGAAGATCCCAATGATATAGGGTAACAAAAGGTTCTATTCCTTCGGCTAGGAGTGCGTTAATCAGATTGTTATAATAGTCAATCCCTTCTTGGTTAATTGGCGATCCTTTTAGCCCTTCCGGAATTATCCTGGACCAAGCCAAACTAAATCGGTAGAAATGTGCCCCCATATTCTTCAAAAGCTTAACATCCTCCAAGTATTTGTTATATGAATCACAAGCAATATCCCCATCGTGTCCTGAAAATTAAAATTGTAACTGGTTTTATATTAGGTACATGGTATACTGATACATACATAGTGATCAATCTGATCATTAAAGTATACTTATTAAAAAAAAATAGTCTTACCTCCATGAATTGGACTTGGATCTTTATGAACATAGTCATCCCAAATATGGGCACCCTTTCCTGGATTGATAAATGAATATTATATGCATCAATAAGTAGTATTTTAAAGTGCATATATTAATCCAAAGGACAACCTCCTTCGTTCCAAGCTCCCTCAATCTGCAATTGCGATTAATTAATTTTAATTCAGTTTGCTTGATGAATAGATAAAGGTGGAAAAATGCAAACCTGATAGGCGCTTGTGGCTAGACCCCATAAAAAATCGTCCGGAAAGGAATCGTAATAAAATTCATCTCGATCTTGGTCTGTAAATTCCTTTGTATTTGCAAATACGGATACAATTAAAATTAATAAGACTAGGAAAAAATAATTTGCTCTCATTTTGAATAGGATTAAAACTAGAGTTAATTATTGTCTTTGCTTCTTTTTATTACATACAATATAAGTAGTACATACTCGATGTTGATTGACAATAAGAATTATCTTTCAAGTGTACCTTGTAAGTTATGATATGATAAAATATTTAAATCAAGTTGCGAGATATAAAAAAATAATTTGTAATAAAAATATCTAAAAAAGCAATAAATCGCTGTACATTTGGTTTGCCTCTTTCATCTATTCTACCAATAAATTATATAATTCTCAAGTGTCTCATCCTGAGTATAAGATAAACAAAATTACATTTGATTCTTGATTTCCAGAGGATGACAAGGCCTATAAATTAACCGAAAAATGATCCTCCTCTTCCTATAAAATATTGGATTTCATTGGTTAATGATAAATATCTATAATTTTTTAGAAACATTGACCTCCGTAAAATCCTCCGTGTTTATCGCCAAAAGGTCCAGGTCCTCGCCCTATAGGCTTTGGTAGCCTTTTATAAGACATTTTAATAAAAATTATTAGTTTTTAATTGAGCTGGGGGAAATGGAGATTTACGTGAAGGGAGGAACAATGAGTTTTTCAGTCCAGAATTTCCAGAATAAGGATTCCAAAACTTCTTCATCTCCACAAATATTCGGTATAAGGAACATCTTTATAATTTCCAAAATATAAAAAGAATGTTGTATGATAAATTATTCTGATAACTTACAGTAGAAATTAGAAATATTATAATGCTCAAATGAATTCTCATCATTCTTCTAAAATAAATTGCAAATGCAATTAAATTAAATTAGCGTAAATGAGTAACGTTCAATTATTTGGACAGTGATTTGATTTCTGCGTTATTATATATTCAAATCTCTCAATAAATTGTAGTGAATTCAAATATGATTTTGAAAATTTGAATATTATGGACCTACATCAAAATCTAGGTCTGTCTCAGGATTAAAATAGCTTTCTTTATTTATAGATTTAAGCCAAAAGATTATATTTCAACCTATATTTAATCAACTTTCACTTTTTGTCTAATCCCAAGTCCCATTAGAGTCCATATTAACGAGTAAAGTCCCTTAAGGCTTAAAAATAATCTTTTATGAGAGCATCATGGTACTTTGCATTGACATCGCTATATGATTTACATACTTATGTGGCTGATTGATGTTTTTCAAGCACAAATCTAGGTATAATGGCAATATGTATTTAATATTATTTATAAATTATTGAATATTAAAAGGAAATGAAATATTATTAAATTCAAATAATTTTAAAGATTTTTTGGTAGAATCAAAATATGCCACTCGATACAAATATTTAATTCCCCTATTTTGATATTTGAAGATTTCCTACTTAAAAAATCCTTTAATTATCTACCTAATCGCTATCAAAAGAGACTAATTTAATACGCGTATAATTAGCCTTTTAATATCTAGTATTGTACTTCTCGTACTTCGTACTCCTCTTAACCCGTACTTATTTTTAGCACGATTCTTTGTAATTTGAATTTCTGAATGATAACTTACAATATATACAGATATAATACAATATGATATAATTCCAATTTCCCATCCTATTAAGCATTTCCGCTCTTGATGGACCAATTTAACAAAGAAGGACCTTTTATAAATATGACTCGGCATGACATTAGGATTTGATTCCCAATTTGCAAATTGAAGGTTAGTACTCGAAGCTGATATATTAATAATTCTTTAAAAAATTATCATGTATTGTATCACTTTTAAAATAGATTTCCAGAATGATTGCCTACAAAATCTCAATTTTAATCCTCCTCGTTTTGACCGGAGTTGCACTGTGTCAAAGGTTAGAATCGAACGAAATTTTGCAATTTAAGTAATTTTGCATTTTTTTCCAGTGATGATGGTGGCTCAGATGTCAGGGTACATGTATTTATTTATAAATTGCTCTTGGGATTCTTATAATCAAATTTTTAGGACTTTTTCGGAAGCATTTTCAAGGGTATATCATCCTTTTTTGAAAAAGTTGGGGAGAAGATTAACAAAGCCGTAAGATCCTTCCATTTCAATCTTGAATCCCAACAAAATTCCATTTTATTTATAGTCAGAAAAATGGTCAGAGCGTATAGGCCATGTATTCGACAAGATTGGCAACTTTTTCCTCTTCAAACACAATCGAAATGAAACCACAAATTCAGACTCGGAAGATTTTGCCAAAGATGATGATGAGGAGTATGAGGATGAAGAGGAAGAAATTCCAATGGGTAAATTTGAAAAGAAATAAATAATAAACCTAACCCAAATCTACGATATAAAATTAGATGTGGAAATCAGTCCAAATGATAAGCATGTATCTAAATACATTGGAGAAAGTTATGATGTATCTTGCCATCCCCACAAATCTGTTTGGACATCAAAGACCTTTAATTCCTCTAAAGCGGATCGCTCTCAAAACGGGTATTTAATTAAACTTTAAAGATTAATTGGATCCATTTAAATTTTAAATTGCTTGCTTTAGGCATATTCGGATTGAACACCGAACAAGGTCAAATGACCTCAAGCTTCAGTTGAGTGATCTAGATGAGAATGATTCTGGAGTATACAATTGCAGCGGTGAAAAGCATGTTCAGGGCTTCAATTTGACTGTCCTTAGTATGTTTTTAATTTTTATAAAAAATCGAGCATAACATGACAAATATCTTAATATATTGTAGAACGAATTGCATTCATTAATAATATCTCGGTACAAATCCCTACGAAAGCAAACGAGGACTTTACCGTGATTTGCGGGGCAAAGGGAAATGGTGAGGTCAACATTACATGGGAGGTGGATGGGGTTAAAATTTACCAGATCCCCGATGAAGAAATGCAAACAATGGAGTGGAGTAAGTAAATTACAATTGTGATATGTATGCCTATCTAATTAACTTGGATAAATTCTCATATATTTTAGAAAAATATGTCGTGAATAACGAATCGAATCTCATCATTCGGAATGTTGAAAAGGAGGATAATGAGAGCCGATTCAATTGCACTGCTACTGAATATATTCTTCCTGGATTCACCTCTGCTAATTCAACTATAATTAGCATTGACACCTCCATGCTGATGACTAATGGCACTATGCCTAAATAATCTTCTAGAATCTAAATTCTAATTTGGCTATTTGATCTAATTTCTTAATATCTAATTCAAATTGGCATAATAAANGCTGATGACTAATGGCACTATGCCTAAATAATCTTCTAGAATCTAAATTCTAATTTGGCTATTTGATCTAATTTCTTAATTATAATTCAAATTGGCACAATAAAAGGGGGGTTGTAATAATTTGATCATTTAGGAAAGATTGAGTTTGAAAGTATGTTACAAAATATATTTTTAAAAATATTGGTAGGCACAAACAGGCTTTGTATACGATTTCTTAGTAGTACCTACAAAGTACTTTTCTACTAATAGAATAGTTAACTTAGGATTAATACAGTTTATAACTTTATACATATGTAGACTCAATCTATTGCTCAGCAGATAATTTATAATAAACAATTTCAATTAGGTAGGCCATCAATTATAGATCCGTTAAATGTGCGTCTTTGAGGGGAAAGTACGGTATTGGTTAAAGCTGGGATTTGGTGGAGATTGGGCCTTTGGACCGCGTCGCATAAGGGTTCCGAGCGACCTTCTCTCCCTTGAATGTGGGTAGCTTCCCCTTAAATGCCATATTAAGAAGCTCCGAGATCCTCGGCTTCTTTGTTGATTGGGTACCTTCTTTTGTGATCTTCTCTCCCTTGATGGTAGGAAGCTTCCCCGAAAACCCCGTATTTAAAAGCTTCGAAACCCTCGGCTTCTTCGTTGATTGGGAAGCTGCTTTTGCCTGCGAAAAGTTAAAAAAATTATATATTAAATCGAATGGAAATCAATTTTTCTTGACCTTTGACTCCTTCACAGGAGACTTGGGTTTTGGATTACTTGTATTACTATTTCCCACAACTTTCTTTGATGCTTTCTTGGCTGGCGACATATTCCTGGCTGGCGATACTTTTTTATACTTTTTTTTGGAGCGTCTCGACAAAAAAAGACTTTCGAGCTTTCCTCAAATATTAGCTGACATTTTGGAGCGCAACATGAATTATAATGAAACTATGCCTTAATTGAGAGAATTGATTAAATAATCTTTTATTTATCTATTTATTTTGTGCATTTTTAAGAATTAGGACACAATTCAATAAACTCTTCCTCAATCTCTCTCCTCTTCCCCTCCATCTCATCAATCTTAGCTTTAGTTAATTCTTTAATAGCTTTCCCCTGTCCTCCAAAGTCCGTTTCAATCTTAGAAATCTCTTCAATTACACGGAACTTTAGCTTATTCAATTGCAGTAGGAGGGATTCATTAGATGCATTTGTTGTTTCCAATCTGCAAAAAGATTACATAAAATAAAATATAATGTTTACATTTATTCATTTCTAGCATTTCTTTACAGCTAGCCTAGAGATAGTTCTAATAAGTTGTAATCCAATTATATAAGAATTTACTCTATTTTCCCAAAGAGTTGACCCAGGGCATAAGATATGGAGCAAACTGTGTTGTATCCCTCTTCAAAAGCAGTTTGCAAACCCTCGCTCTTTCCCACTTGAATTCCCTCACGAAATCCATTCTATGTGCGGAAAAAAAAGTTTCAAAGATCAAATGTCAATTGATTTTATCTTGGTCCATTTGCAAATGCCCTTAAGGTTTTAATGCTGA